>JAFEMH010003783.1:0-245649 GCA_022495995.1 Adenophora triphylla var. japonica
AAGACACCAGTTTATTGAAAAACAGAGTTGCCACGCCGTTTTAATTTCCTCAAAACTTTGAAAAAAAGGATAAGGGTCTGGAGGTTAAGTTACTCCTTCGGAAGAATGGATCGCGTTCACCCAAGGAGCCTTGCGAAAGAAAGTCTTCCTAGACCCGAAGTTTGTGCTTGTTTTGTGTGTTCGTGTGTGAGATGTGATTTGAAAAAGGAGGGAATGTGCCCAGTTATCTGTCGGACGTATAAACTATGTAAGAAGGTTATCGCTCGGGATTCCTTGGATTTGATGTATTCGGGATTTCGATCCCGTGCTCATCTTGGACTTGTGATCATCATTATGTGACCTTTTTTACCCTCTCGTAGGAATAATCAACCATAGTACGCGTAAAAGCCTTGGTATATCTTAAACCAATGTTCTTCGGGACTTGGCCATATGTGATCGAGATAGAGGGACGCCTTTTTATAGTCCAAAAATGAGACTCTTTTAGAAAGGAAGAGTCTTTGCCCATCAATCCTACATCTTGAGACGATTGAGCTTCGTAGGGACATTTATACTCATCCTATGTCTTTCGTACCTTAAAAGGTCACTAGACAATCCTTGGAGAGTGATTCAACCTAAATGGACATGGGGAAATGACTTTGAAAGGTAAAGATTGCATTTTTATGAAATAAATGTAATGAACATTATGAAAGCAAAAGACATGAATATAAAGGGAAGACCTTTGAGGCTTTCCTATGTCCTTTAGGAACCTTATGAGGTGGACAATCCTTGGAAGCAAGGTCAAGGGAAGGGGAAGACATTATAAGAGTAAATATAGAATTTTTATGTGTTAAAATGGAACTATTTCACATCATCATGTAGTGAATCCTCCCTAGAACAAGCCACGTGTGGACCCTTGTTCATCCTTGGGAAGGGATTTCCCATGAATCATTTGTGTAGGGGAAATGGAGGAAAATGATGTCTACATGATAAAGATGGTAACTTTATGGCAATATATCAATATTAATGGCAAGTAAAAATAATATAGATGACAAGTGATGAATATAACAAGGTAAAAAGAGTATTTTAAGAGGAAAGGAAGGAGAGATTACCAATGGTGGTTCTCTCTATCTCCCTTGAGGGTTTTCCTAATGTAGGAGTATTTTTGGGATGATTTATGGAGGAGGGAGGTGATTTTTGGGGGGTTCAAGTCTCTGGAAATTCGTGGAGTAATTTTGGCAGAGTAACAATGCCTGAAAGTCCTTTTTTAAAATGGGTAGAGGAGGCCTCTATCTATAGGCTGATTTGTGTTTCCTAATGAAGTCGTGTGGCATTAATCTTTTGCAAAAGAAGCCGTCCGGGGTTATCCATCGATGACTCAGCCTGCTTCTAGATTTATGCAAGGTGGCAGCTGGAAGCTTCATTTTGGCAAGGGACTGCTTGGAATTTTAATTCCTAGCAGGTCCTTCCCCCTTGGACAGTTTGGAAAAGTTCCAGAATTGCCCCTGAACTTTAAGAAAGTTCAGAGAATTACCGGGAAACTTAACCGGAAGGCATGAGCCATATTTGGGTACTTACAATACTAAAGCTTACGTCGCTATCTCTTTCGAACAGAAATAGAGGGAGCTAAAGTTGAATACTAAAGATTACGTCGCTATCTCTTTCGAACAGAGATAGAGGGAGATAAAGTTGAATACTAAAGCTTACGTCGCTATCTCTTTCGAACAGAGATAGAGGGAGATAGAGCTGAATACTAAAGCTTACATCGCTATCTCTTTTGAACAGAGATAGAGGGAGCTAGAAGCTTACGTTGCTATCTCTTTTGAACAGAGATAGAGGGAGCTAGAAGTGAATAATAAAGCTTACGTCGCTATCTCTTTCGAAGATAAAGGGAGCTAGAGCTGAATACTAAAGCTTACATCGCTATCTCTTTCGAATAGAGATAGAGGGAGCTAAAGTTGAATACTAAAGCTTACATCGCTATCTCTTTCGAACAGAGATACAGGGAGCTAAAGTCGAATACTAAAGCTTACGTCGCTATCTCTTTCGAACAGAGATAGAGTGGAGCTAAAGCTGAAAACTAAAGCCTACGTCGCTATCTCTTTCAAACAGAGATAGAGGGAGCTAAAGCTGAATACTAAAGCTTACATCGCTATCTCTTTCAAACAGAGATAGTGGGAGCTAGAGCTGAATACTAAAGCTTACGTCGCTATCTCTTTCGAACAGAGATAGAGGGAGCTAAAGCTGAGACGGTTTGGGTGACCAATGAGGTCGAGTGGCTGAACCTTTGGAAGGCTACCTACGTATCCTGGAGGAATCAAGCCATGATCGTAGTTCGGACTCCACTGAGGAAAGGGTGTCATATGTGACGAATTGGCTGAACCTAAAGTAGGCTACCTACGTATCCTGAAGGAATCAAGCCATGATCGTAGTTCAGAATCCACTGGGGAATGGCGAAGAGAAACTGGTCTCTTGCTAGGAAGATGGAAAGAAAGTGACCTAGGAGGTCAAATGGCTGATCCTACTGGGGATATGCCAAATGAAGGGAGTGACCAATGTGGTCAGATGGCTGGACCTTTTTTAAAAGGCTACCTCATCACTGAGGAGTGATGAATGAAAGGGGTGACCAATGTGGTCGGATGGCTGGACCTTTTTGAAAGGCTACCTCATCACTGAGGAGTGATGAATGAAAGGGGTGACCAATATGATCGGATGGCTGGACCTTTATGAAAGGCTACCTACGTATCCTGGAGGAATCAAGCCGTGGTTGTAGTTCAAGGCTCACTAGATAGTTAGGAACAGGTCTAGGATCCTTGGAATTTTGACGATTAATGGAGGAGTCACCTTATTTGATTTGACAATTAATGGAGGTTGTCACCTTACGTTATCCCATTTGGCGATATCGACAGGTTTCTTGGAGGATACGTTATCCCATTTGGCGATAACGGAAGGTTTTTCGGAGGATACGTTATCCCATTTGGCGATAACGGAGATTTTTGGGAGACAGCGTTATTCCATTTGGAGATAACGAGAAATTTTTAGAAATAAACGTTATTCCATTTGGAAGTAACGGGGAATTCTTAGTTAAATGGAAATTCCAGGGCCAAAAGTGTAAATTCTGTCTAGAGCGAATGAAACCGCCCTGCATGAGATAGAGAAAAAGAAGTCGTCCGGCTTTAAACCTGATTTCACCAGATTGATTTAAACAGAATTAGAACGGGTGGTGGCGCCATTGTTGATGTTTCTGTTGAAGAGAGAGGAGAAAAGGGAGAGAGAGATCAAAAAAATTTCAAATCTCTAGCTTCTATTGTTCAAGATGGATCAAGAGGGGAATGTTTTGCCTCGACAAGCGCGTAGAACCTTGTCGCAAGCCGCGAGGAGGAGGCGGAGGGAATTCGTTAGGACCGAGCGGACGTATGACTTCACGATGCCTACTTTCGAGTTCTATCCTAGCAAGAGGGAGCACAAATCAATGAAACCTCAATCGATTGGGGTAAGTACTCTCGATTTGCTTGATTTCGTCGATTTTGATTGACTTTTAATTGATTTAGGGCTTAATTCGATTTTTTGGGAATTTTTGCATTTTTCTTGCGATTTTATTGACACTTTTAAGGATTTGATAATTAACCTATGGGGCTATGGACATAAATAAACATGCATGTGCAATTTATTTGGAAAAAAATATGAGAATGACTCTTTTTTTTTTTGAAAATAAAGTAAGTAAAATAAGGCCTAAAATGTGACAGAGTTCTTGCATGTGCTAGAACTAGGTCAACTTCTGATCATGGATGAGAAAACAAGATTTTGGACGATGAAAAGGATTCATGCATGCCACTTTGAATGATTAAAACCTATATACAAAGATTTTTATGAAAATTGGAATTTTTGTGCTTGGGAGAGCATGTGCTCGGGGTGACGTGTTTCAAATGATGAAAGTCACGTGTTCTAGGCAAAGGATGCTAGAAACTTTTCTTATGAATGCTTTTCTTTGACAATATGTGCACTTTTGTGAATGTATGCATGCTTTTGAGATAAACTGAAGGACTAACGCACTTTTGTCGTGTTTTCCTACAGGAGACCAAGTCGAGGGGACCCGCTGAGGTGGCAGTAAAGTTGTGGGACAGCATGACCAACTTCGAAAAGGATGGTGTGAATCCAAAATAGTTGGTGGTGGCGACTGGCCTCCATTCCTTTGTCGAGGCTATCAGCGGAGGCATTCATGTGACCTCCAAGAGCAAGGGGCTGATCCAGGCCCTTTCAGAGTTTTGTTGGGACACCACCCACAACTTTCATCTGATCTGGGGAGAGGTCACGGTGACTCCCGCCGACTTTACTGCCATTACTAGCTTGAGATTCACTGATAGGCCTGTGACCTGGAGGGATCACATTTTTTAGGCCGAGTTCAGAGACTTGGTGGGTTTTGACCTCCGTCCGAAGGGGATAGGGATGGAGACGAGGTTTGTTGAGGTTGAGGTTCTGAGGTGCATGGAGGAGTTTGCAGCCAATGAGGTGATTGCCCACCAGCTCGCGAGAGCTTTCTTGTGGTTGACGTTGTCTGTCACCATTTTTGCTAACTCTGGGACATTGGCAATGATTTGTTTGCTTGACTCTTTGGAGGACCTGGATTTCCTTGGAACCAACAGAGTTATTCGGCTATCTTCCCGGCTATAGTGTGCTGGAGGGGAGAGGCTAGGGATAAGTTCACCGGGAAGACCTGGATCACCTTCGATTATAAGATGGTGAAGCCCGTCATCAACAAGGACGGTCATGAGGGAGTGGAATTCTATCCCTGGGGGAGGTACCAAGAGGCTTTGATGGGGGATGCCGTGGTGGTGACCAGGTAGAGGAGGTGGCTGACAGGCTTGACCTATGATATTATCTATCTGGGGGATCGATTTTCCAGGCAGCACGGTCACGTCCCTCCTTTGGACGCGATTACTCCTCATGATCCTCCTCCGTTCATGTTGCAGCCCCGACATTGATCAGATGATGAGAGGGACAGGTACAAGGTTGGTTTGGCAGCTGAGGAGTATTTTGATTTCGCTACCCCGTATGCCACCTTTGTGGAGCAGCGTTTGAGGATGCCACATAGGTTGGTAAAGATGGCTGCTGCTCAGGGGTACGGGGAGGCAGAGCCAATCGATCCACCTATGCCTCCGACTCACCTTTCTTACATGGTGAACGGGATACCGAGGAGGTTGATGGTGCCTATTCCAGATACGAGGGAGGCCGAGTATACTTTGCCGGCTAACAGCACTGTAAGTAACTCTGGGTCCTTTTCCTTTTCGGCTTTTCTTTATTTTCTGCGATTGTGAACTTCTTTGGGATTTTCTGAGCTTTTCTTTTCTTTCTCGCAGGTCCCTGCTCGCACCTATGACGATTTGGTATAACAGAACAGGGGCTGGAAGGAAGTAGCTCGGTCCCTCCTGTGGAAGCTGGCTTACGCGTCAAGGGCTGTGGAGAATGCGCAGGAGCCGAGCGTAAGAGGAGGCACGTTGGTAGCACGGCCTCTACATCTTCAGCCTCAGAGTACCGCTCATCGTCCACCAGTGCCGTGCTTCGGGGTGAGGGCCTAATACGGACATTTTGGAGCAGCTGGCGAAGTACGAGCATGTGCCCGTCCACCTATCTGATATGAGTGATGACAAAGAACTGTTAAGGGACCCTGAGCTCTATAAGCCGAGTAGTGATGATGATGAATCGGAGGCTTAGGGTTCCTTAGGTTCGAACTAGGAGGAGAGAGAAAACAACGAACAAACTATGCACAATTTGTATTTTATTATTTTATTTGGGTGCCAAGGAGGCAAAAAACAATGTAATGATCTTTTATTTTCTTTTCTTATTGATGCTTTATGATTTTGCATATTACTTGAGCCTCGGGGCAGCTTTTTTGCTTGGAAATGGGGCGTAAATTGAGCCTGAATGGTTTATAATGGTATGTGAATGCATGGATGGTGAGGGTTTCGGGGCTTTCTTGGTCATCTTTCTACATTCCCTGACTAGTATCCAGGCAGTTTGGGACCTTGCAGGAGCCTTTAGATGATTGGAAGGACATCCGTACTATGGAGGTAGCAACTTTTAACATGAGGGATCCAAACAGCTTCTCGTTTTTCTCGAGAGCATGGACATATGCTGCTTTTCTGCCCAGTGCCATTCTCAAGAGCAGGAAGAGTACTATCTTGACCACGGCTTACTTGGACTGGTACGAGAGGGAAATGGGAGCGACTCAGATCATTTTGGGAGAGAGGCGCCAGGCTTTATTGGGTGCTGATGGTGACTCAAGCAGGACTCTGAGGGAGACTGAGGCAAGGGCTAGTCGTCATAATCAATCGGGCAATCTTATTAGAGACATGGAAGCCCGGTATGAAAGACTATCGGAGGTTTCTCCCCTCACTGAGGCTCAACAGGAGGAGATACGGACTCGTGCTAGGGTAGAGAAGGCACTTATTGACACAGGCATAGTAGAGGCTCCAGTGAGGATTCCTGAGATAGGGATGAGGGAGACCGACATCATTGAGAAGAAAAGGAAAAACACTCGTCGGGGTCGAGGTAAAGGAAAGAAGGGCAAGGAGGACTCTGTTGATGACAGCTGAGAGACCTATTCCGAGCATCTACTTATTGCCTTTTTGCAAACACATTAGTTTATTAGGCCTTTTTTGTATATTTTTAGTCCTTGTAGCAGGTTAGCAGAGTCAAGAGTAGACCGTGCTTGAACTCATCAAGGAGTTTTTGATTTGTAAATAACAAAGATATATATCTTAGAAATTATTCAAGACACATTTCAGGGAAACTTTGAATGTCTTATTTATTGTTTAGACCGAACCATTTCTGGCTGTCTACGTTTCCCTTTTACAAGAAAGGCTAAGGGGCTCAGGTCTTCGTAGTTCATTCTGGTGAACTATTGGGATTTTTCTATTTTTTTTTATGTGCAACCCTGTTTCTGCCTAGACCGCCCTTTTTAGGGTTTTTCGCCTAGCTTGGTATTACTCTTTTTGCACTATTTTTATTTTTTTTTTTCTCTTCTTTTATTATTTTTTTTAATTTTATTTTAGACATGGTACCGGCGGAGCTTGTCACCGTTGACTGGGTGAACAAAAGGATTGTCGTCTAGGTCTGCGAGCTTCATTGCTCCTCCCGATAGCATCTTCTGCACCACATACGGGCCAATCCAAACGGGTTCCCATTTTCCCAGAGGGTTATCTCTGGTAGGGGGTTTTACTTTCAGAACCAAACCACCCTCTTTGATGTCTCTGGTCTTGACCTTTTTGTCGAATGCCCTGGCCATTCGCCTCTGGTAGGCTCGGGTATGTTCCAGGGCCTTTAGTCTCCTTTCATCAAGTAGGGCTAGCTCATCATATCGGCTGCACAACCATTCTACTTCATTGACCCCGTTTTCCAGGAGGACCCTTAGCGATGGGATTTCCAACTCTACTGGCAGTACTGCTTCCATCCCATAGGTCATGGCAAAAGGGGTTTCTCCCGTGGCTATCCTGACAGACGTTTTGTATCCCCAGAGTGCCAGATTCAGCTTTTTGGGCCAGTCACGATTGCGGGTGGCCATTTTTTGAATAATTCTTTCGAGTGTCTTATTGGTAGCTTCTACTGCTCCATTGGTCTGAGGCCTGTACGGGGATGATTTGTGAGTGACTCTGAACTCTAACAGCAGTCTATTGCAGTCTCCCTCAAAGTGTGTCCCGTTATCGGAGATGATCTCATTTGGCACCCCATATCTGCACATGATGTTTTCTTTGACAAACTGGGCCACTTTCTTGGAAGTGAGGACCTTATAGGACTTTGCTTCTACCCATTTCGTGAAGTAGTCCACTGCCACTAACACAAATTTATGCCCATTGCTTCCAGCCGGGGCTATCTTCCCTATTACGTCAATACCCCAAGTTGCAAATGGCCAAGGAGTCGTCATGCAGTATAGGTCGTGAGGTGGAAGGTGATTGAGGTTGGCAAACCGTTAGCATTTGTCGCACTCTCGAACATGCTGAACACAGGCTGTTTCCATAGAAATCCAATAGTAACCCATTCTGAGGATCACTTGCATCAATGCTCTGGCATTCATATGAGGACCGCAGGGACCATTATGGACTTCACTCATTAGCTCTCTAGCCTTTTCTTTGGTGACACACAGGAGGAGTGGTCCTTGGTATCGTTTCTTGTACAGATCGTCCCCTAGGATGACATAGTGAGAGGCCAGCCACTTCAAGGCTTGCAAGCTTTTGGCTTTGATGCCTTCCCTCGGTCTACCTTCTTCATCTCTGAAAGCTGACTCCCCATCTTTAAGGAACTGATAAATTTGACTCTACCAAGGTTCCTTGAAAAGCTCAGGTCCCCAGTCTATTTTGCAACAGAAGGCCGGGGCTTCCCTTTTACCCACTTTGAATGGTTTTATTGCCTTTCCCTCGGTGATCTCTACCAATGACGCTAGAGTAGCTAAGGCATCTGCAAACCTGTTCTTGTCTCTCGGCAGGTAATAGAAGGTCACTTCTCTGAACTGCTCGATCAATTCTTCCATGTAGGCATGGTACCTCTGGAGATTAGGATCCACAGTCTTCCATTTGTTAGAGACCTTGTTGATGATTAGGGCTGAGTCTCCGTAGACTTCGAGTTCCTTGACATTTCTTTCTAGGGCAGACTCCAATCCAGTGATACAAGCTTCATACTCTGCAGCATTGTTTGTGACAGGGAAGTTCAACTTGATGGCTATTGGCATATGCTTATCTTTCGGGTCTACCAACAACATTCCTATGCCATTCCCCCTTTTGTTAGCAGCTCCGTCAAAGAAAAGCTTCCATCGATTCTCGGGCTCAACAACAAAGATCCCTTCATCTGGAAACTGGGGTTTAGGCCCTCGGTCTTCATTGCTAGGGAAATCTGCCAGGTGGTCTGACAGTGCTTGACCCTTGATTGCCTTTCTTGTCACATAGTTGATGTCATACTCTGCCAGGAAGAATGACCATTTTTCTAGGCGCATCAAAAAGGAAGGCTTGTCGAAGATATACTTGATGGGGTCCATTTTTGAGACCAGGTTCACAGAGTGGGCCTGCATGTAGTGCTTCAGTTTTCCAACTACCTAGACTAATCCTGCACAAGTCTTTTCACACGTCGAGTAATTGAGCTCACTCCCTTGCAGCTTTCAACTGACAAAGTAGATGGCATTTTCTACCCGAGAGTCCTTCTTTTCCTGAGCCAACATAGCCCCAACTGCCGTGTCAGTGACAGTGAGATAGAGCAGAAGAGGTTTCTGTCCATGTGGGGGGCATAGTACCGGGGGATTTACTAGGTACGCCTTGATTTGGTCAAAGGCATCCTGGCATTCCTCATTCCATTTTGTATCAACATTCTTCTTCATAAGCTTGAAGATGGGCTCACATATGGTAGTCAGCTGATTGACGAAATGGCTGATGTACTGCAACTTGCCTATAAAGCTTTTGACTTCTGTCTGGGTTTGGGGTGGCCTCATGTCCATTATGGCTTTGATCTTTCGGGGATCAGCTTTGATGCCTCGCTCTGTGACCATGTAACCAAGCACTTTTCCCCTTGTCACTCCAAAGGTTCATTTTGCAGGGTTCAGCTCATGGAATGTTGTCTTAACCTCTCAAAGAACTTTCGCAGGTCGACAAAGTGTTGTCCATCCACACCTTTAGAGTGGATAATCATGTCATCAATATAGACCTCAATTTCTTTGTGGATCATGTCATGAAAGAGTGCGGTCGCTGCCCTTTGATATGTAGCCCCTACATTTTTAACCCAAAAGGCATCACCGTGTAGCAGTACGTCCCCCATGGAGTGGTGAAGGCTGTCTTTTCTTGGTCCTCTTCAGCCATCTTAATCTGATTGTAGCCAGCAAAACCATCAACGAAGGATTTGACTTCGTAGTTGGCCGTGGCGTCTACCAGAATGTCTATGTTCGGCAACGGATAGTCGTCCTTGGGACTAGCCTTGTTCAGATCCGGAAATCCACGCAGCAGTGCACCTTCCCATTAGCCTTAGTCACAGTCACGATATTTGACAACCAGGTTGGGTATTCAGTGACCCTGATGAATCCCACCCGCAATAGCTTCTCAATCTCTTCCTTGACTTGCAGAGACCACTCTGACTTAATATTTCTTAGCTTCTATTTTACCGGCTTGGCATCGGGTGCCAGAGGGATCCTGTGCTCCACAATCGAGCTGTCCAGCCCCGGCATGTCTTTGTAAGACCAGGCAAACACATCCATGTAATCCCTGAGCAGATTGACCAATCTGTCCCGTTCATCCCCTTGGAAGAAGTTCCCGATCTGTGTCTCTTTAGGCTCTTCGATATTACCCAAGTTAACACTCGTCAAAACCTCCTCGACAGCTTGGGCCCGGTTTTCCTCTTTATCGGTAACCTGCTTAAGGATTTCTTTAATATATTGTTCATTTAGTGTGTTTGCATCTTGTTCAAATGAATCATTATTAACTGTTGTTAAGTTATTAGTTAATTTATCATTCGTTAAGTTGGCAATAAGGGGATACTCGGAAAGATCTATCATTTCATTCAATGTGAAAGGGAAGATAACATTGGCTACATATTCGTAATCTTCAGGCGTGAGGCCTTCAGATGACTCA
Source organism: Adenophora triphylla var. japonica (assembly GCA_022495995.1). NCBI lineage: Eukaryota > Viridiplantae > Streptophyta > Magnoliopsida > Asterales > Campanulaceae > Adenophora > Adenophora triphylla. The sequence goes on from JAFEMH010003783.1 coordinate 10,578, forward strand.
GAGGAATGGAATTCGAAGACTCCTGACTCAAGGGTATGGATGACAGGGTGTTTGACATGACTGGACTGAGAGGGACGGGGAACCAATCCAAGCTCCGTGATCATTTGCTGTCGGCTGGCTATCGGCCCTGAAAATATCTCCCAATTCTTCAAAGGCATCTCTGTCTTGGTCACCAAAGTGCGGGGATCAAAATGTTCTTCGCCACCGTCCCCAATTACCGCAACTGTCTCATCATCTGAGCTGAAGTTGATCAAGTCAGTAATCTGTGCTTCTTCATCAAATAACTTCTGCAAGCCTGGCTCACTATCCTCACTGCTGGCAGCATTATCTGGCTGATCTTTGGGAGGGCTAGCTCGAAGGTAGAGAAATCCACTACCCCTGATGGGAAGAGTACTGGCCCTTTGAAGCGGTATGGGTTTCCTTTGAAGACATATTTTTTCTGAACAGTAGTGGTGGCCCTAGGAATGTTCGGTAAATCAAGAAACATTCTTCGAATGGGATTGGCTGGCTTTCCACGGGCCTTTTCAAGGTTCTCTAGAAGACCTTTCCTCATGGATTGCTGACTATCACTTTCATCATATTGGGTCTCACCTTTTATGAAGTACTGAGCCAAAGACAAGCTGTAAGGACATACGGAGATGGACCCCTTCGTTTCTCTTTTCCTGAACTGTTCCGCTAGCTTTTCTATCATCCTTAGGATGTGGTTTGTAGCACAGGCCTTGTCGGGTGGTTGTTCCTTTGCATTGATGATGGCGTTGTGACCCTGAAGTCTTTTACCCAGTCCAAGCCCCGGAAGATAACCCATTTTTCTCATCATTCGCATGGCAGGAGGTATTTTATCAGAAGTAGCAGTGTGGTCCGCGCAGCACACTTGCACTTTAGAGGTGGCCACAGAGAAGCCAGTCAAGGCGAGCCTTTCGTCATCGTATTTGATTTCCAGTATCGGGGATACCTCCTGTGCCGGTTCCTTCCACGGTAACACTTCCCCCATAGATAGTAGTGATAGTCCCATCATCAGACTGAAACTTGACACACTGGTGCAAGGTAGAGGCTACCCCATTTATTTGGTGAATCCAAGGGCGACCCAGCAAGGCGGTAAATGAAATGGGGATGTCAATTACTTGAAAATCTACATCCATGACCTTCTTTCCGAACCACAATTTTAAAGTTGCAATCCCCATAACTGACCGAATAGTGGAACCGTAGGCCTTAATAGTTTGACTGGAAGGCTTCAAGTCTGTAGGCTTCAAGTCCAACAAATCCATCATTTTTGCTGGCAGGACATTCATTGCAAACCCTCCGTCGACTAAAACCCTCGGTAACCGTCGTTCTTTCAACTGGACAGTGATGTACAGTGGCTCATTATGACTAGCTCTATACTTTGGCAAGTCCAGGTCAGTGAAAGTGATGATATTCCCATAGTGAATGCTTCCGATCATTTAGACGACTTCATCTGGGGTAACATCTTTGGGCACCATGGTCTTGGCCAAGCTTTCTTCTAACTTCAGCTTGTGAGGATAGGAGGAGGTTAATAAGGACCACAGGGAGACATTGGCTTGAGTGCATTTCAACTGAGTCAACACCGGATCTTCTTTCTCGGAGTCTGGCTTTTCTGCTTCTGGCTTATAAGGCCTTTTGTCTGTCTTTGGTTCGGAATTGACATTTCTTTTGTCGCCTTTAAGCGGTTCCACACTCATCTGCCCAGATCGAGTCATCACATAGACGTTAGACTTTCTCGAGTCATCAGCCCTATTAGAAGATTCCTTTAGTTCTTTCAGGGTTAAAGGTGGGCTTTTGCTAGCATATGGCCAACTCTGCTGATTGATTTGGTTCACAGCATTGCTGGAGGTAGAGGCAGCCTCACGAATCTGATCCCAGGCTACAGGCTTTCGGACTCTTTCTATATTCTGACTTCCCCATTGACTTAGTAACTGGCTGATCTCAGTTTCTTCTTCCTCATTCAAGGCCTTGACAGTTTCATTCAGGCTTTTCAGAGTCAACATGCAGCAAGAGTTATCGTTCCCCGGGGTTGGAGGTGTTCTAGTGGCTTCATCATCTCGCCATAGCATCTTTTTCAACAAAGCAGGGTCACATTCCTCATCACTGTCAAGCATATCCCTTCTTTCCTTCGGGGTCAACCTTCTGACGGCATCTTTGACATTGGCCAAACACTTCCGGAAGTGGGTGATTCCATCATCGATAAGGGTTTCTGTGGGGTCGAACCTTTTGGCAGGTTTCCGGTCCTTATCTACGGGAGGGTTTTCTAGGCTATTTGGCTTCTGGGCTATCCATTCTTCTACCGTTCCTTCAGGCATTTCAACCATGTCTTCCTCATTCTCACTACAATAGCTTCCATTGGAACTTTTGCCCTGGCTCTGGTGACCAATGATGGCAAAGGAAGGCCGGGATATTTGGCGCCATATAAGGGGCACTCTGGGCTCTTCTTCCAACGTAGGGAGTACCAAGAAAATGTCATTATCATCATAAGATAGGAAGGGGACCGGGGTCGCTTCGAACTTTAAGACCTTTCTAAGGCTTCCATACATTCTTTCTCGGATAAAGTCTCAGGGGTGACCCTTAATGCTGCAATAGAGTCCACTCTCCCTGACGGAGGTTCAATCTCAATGACCCTTACGTGTTTTAGATCAGCGGGTGGAGCTCACTTCCCTTGCTCAGCTAAAGCTTCGATCAAGTTTCTCCATTCACCAATCAGATCTTTATAAGGAGTATTAAATTCTAAGATGTGGAATTCATACCCTGCCTCGTCTGAGCTTGCGTCCATTTTCTCTTCTGAGCCCCTGCAAAGGTGACAGTCTCACTTTGAGGTAATAGAGTCCTCCTTCCTAGGCTTGTGATTTTCTACCCTATCTGGTCCTTCGAGTTTCACTCCCATTGGCTCTACGTTCATACCCTCTACCGAGCTGCATCGTCACTGTAAATCCATCCATTCCTATTCTCATTTTCAACTGACTCTTCACTGTCACTGTCTGGGAGAGAGACAAACTCACAAGCGTTGACAAAGTTGGAAAGGTCAGGCTGGTACTGGAGTTTTGAGATCAGATAATTTGGTCTGTACTGAGGAGAAAGGATGAGTCCCATGGGATAATGCAGGGACAGAGTGACTGGGGTGGCCGTGGCATTTGTTCTCTATTGGTAGAGAACAGAGCTGGGTCTTATCTGAGGAGGCGAGGGTGTTGGGGACCTGATGGCCTGGGTTGTTGGGAAGGACTGAAAAGGAGTAGTCCTTGGTAAGGGATCATATGTGGATGGAGGAGGGCACTGGTTATAGGATGGAGAGGCTGAAATCGCTGTTTTCGGAGTTTCATCTTCCACCATGACCAAAGAACCGTTGGCTTCGACGGAGAGCCTCGATAAGCATGGCTTGCTGTTCCTCATGGACCTTAAGACTGTTCTCCAAGGCTAAGGCTAACTCTTCCTCCCTAGTTACCGGGTTACCCAAACCACTGTTGTTTTCTGTCAAATCTGCCATTCTGACTCTCTAGGCTGACGATCCTGATGATTCTAACGGACTATCGGAGCCTGAAACTTATGCACTGACAAGCCGCTGACCCGGTATTCTCACCCACTTTTTTCTCGCTGGGGGAAAGGGATAGGCAAGGTTTAGACTCGGGGGTAGGTGTTTAGTCTGAAGGCTCAAGTAATATGCAAATTAAGAATCTTCCAGTTTACTTAAAACAGTGTCTTTTATTTATTTCTATTTGGTTGGAAAAGGGGTTGCCCTTCTTTTTAACAACTACTCTAGATCCTGGATCAGTGGGCTCCGTCACTACATCTATAAGCCCCTCGTTTTCCACCTGTATTTCGACCTCCCAGGGTGGACAGCCCCAGGCGAGGGTCCTATAGGGCACGCGGATCCCACCAACCGAGAGAGAAGAACGGTCCTAGGGTCTAGTGGATCATAGGAACTTTTAACGCACGAGCGATGCGGATTATAGTCAAGGTAATGCAGGGAAAGTTTCGCCTTTTAGCCTCAACATAATTTCGACAGAGTTTCGCTTACGCGATAGACGTTTTGACTTTGGCATTGTCCAATGAAAATAATAGGCATGGGTCGGGCAGTAAAAGTTGAATGACAGGGCGTCACATTGAGCGTTGTTGCATACTTTGTGCAAGTCAAAGTCAAAGTCAATGCCGGGTCAAGATCTTGCCAATTTTTCCTTGACGGAATTTCGGCAGAGCATCGCTTGCGCGAAAGATCTTGATTTTTGGTACGGACTCGGGCTTGACTCTTACATACCCCGTGCGGGTCAAAGTCAAAGTCAATGCTGGGGTCAAGATTTCGCCAATTTTTCCTTGACGGAATTTCGACAGAGTTTTGCTTGCGCGAAGGATCTTGACTTTTGGCATGGGCTCGGGTTTGACCTTTATGGGGGTATACAATGAGTCTGTATGACACGGTCTTGACCAAAAACCAACCAAAAAGTCACGGTTTTTAAAAGTGTGGCACGGACTAGTGCATTGGTCGACATTGGCTGCCATGGGGAGTTTGGGATGATTCCGTGCGCGCCCGGGAGCGTCGTAACACTGTCCGTGACTGCAGCTAAACAATCATCTCGGGTTAAAAGGACGTGCGTGCAAAGTGTACAGGATATATGGTGCGCGTAGTGTGCGGCCTCCTAAAAATATTCCTTTTTGAGTTAAAACAGAGATTTTCATAAATGTGTTTTAAAAGAATGTTTTTTGGGACGGGGGGAAAATGCAACAAGTAAGCACATAAATTTTCTGGAGCCTGACCAGACTTAGGACTGGATAGCCCCAAGCTGCCAAGGCTTCCAGATTAACCTCAGAAAGTGTCCTGGTGGAACTGCTAAAGAAGCCGTCCGGCTATGATCCAGGCAGATCAAGCCGTCCGGCTGGATCCAGCAGCTTTCCAGATTCCAATTTTTTTTCATTTCCAGACTGCTTCCCCAAGAATTTTGGCAACTTTCAGCTTCATAATGGTCCCTTTTTATCACTTCAGAGTATGCACAAGACAAAACCCAAGATGCATGCAAAATAATAAAAAGAAATACAAGCACAAAAATTGGATCCGCGGCGGAAGGCTAACCCTCGTAAACGTTTCCAACGCTTTTTATGAGAAAAGAAGTTTTGAAACATTTACATAATCCCCAGCGGAGTCGCTAAACTTTGAATGTGGGCCCATCGCGGATATGAACCGTTTCTTATAGGGTCGCTGCTTTACCTCAGTTTGAAGACACCGGTTTATTGAAAAACGGAGTCGCCACGCCATTTTGATTTCCTCAAAACTTTGAAAAAAAGGATAAGGGTCTGGAGGTTAAGTTACTCCTTGGGAAGAACGGATCGCGTTCACCCAAGGAGCCTTGCGAAAGAAAGTCTTCCTAGACCCGAAGTTTGTGCTTGTTTTGTGTGTTCGTGTGTGAGATGTGATTTGAAAAAGGAGGGAATGTGCCAAGTTATCTGCCGGACATATAAACCATGTAAGAAGGTTATCGCTCGGGATTCCTTGGATTTGATGTATTCGGTATTTTGATCCCGTGCTCATCTTGGACTTGTGATCATCATTATGTGACCTTTTTTACCCTCCCGTCGGAATAATCAATCATAGTAAGCGTAAAAGCCTTGGTATATCTTAAACCAACGTTCTTCGGGACTTGGCCATATGTGATCGAGATAGAGGGACACCTTTTTATAGTCCAAGAATGAGACTCTTTTAGAAAGGAAGAGTCTTTTCCCATCAATCCTACATCTTGAGACGATTGAGCTTCGTAGGGACATTTATGCTCGTCTCAAGTGATGATCGGAGATGTAGGGGCTAAGATTCATCCGCTTCTAAAGGGACTTCGACTATGGCATTTTAGTGGCAGAAGCGATGTAAAGATGATATCTTTACATCGATCCACACCAGGGATGCTTCAAGTACCAAAGGGACTAGGGGGAGGGGGTATAAAGATTGGATCTTTATGTGAGCTCCCCAACCCGGAACCTAACGCGTGTCCCGAGCTGGAGAAGCCCAAACTAAGAAAACCCATCTTAAATTTTTTTAAAAAAAAAAACCTTTTATTTCACTTTACAAGAAAACCAATTCTCAACTGCCAAAATAAATCAACTAATAATATCTCCATTTGGAGGAATTTCAACAACAACTTCAATAAAACATAATCTGATCAATTACATCGAAAACCCCCAAATAACTTTGTTTTACAAAAGAGTTTTATATACAACTTTACAAAAGAGTAATACTTAATAAATACTCCCAGACAACCTACTCATATACATAACCTGACAAGTCCCAAAATCAAAAGTCCACCCTCTTATCCCCGGCCACACTGGTTCAGGTCACCTGTCTCAGCACGATCTAAAACAGTAAAGGGGAAGGGGTGAGAATAAATCTCAATAAGCTATTATGAATGCAGCAAGATGCCAAACAAGATGCAACACATAGCATGGTTACACATAACACATTATGAAAGCGGTAAACACCTTACGTTACCTCATTTTATCTTTCCCATCTGAACAATATGTCGTACAACGTGGGAGTAAAACTCCGTTCTTTGGTGAACTGCCCCCGTGCACATTCACTGCTTATAGAACTCATACTCCAGAGATCCATATAAGGAAAGAAATACTTATATGACTCTTCATTCAGAATACCATATAATAACACCGCTATCTGTAAGGCTTTTGGCTTAATACAGAAGCATTCCACCTAACTCCAATGAAATTGCAGCTAACTGTAAGGCTTTTGGCTCAATACAGAAGCTTGCACACCCCAATCTGCTGACCACAGAAGGGGGACAGTCACAGGTATGATGAACTTCAATCACTTATAGAACACATCCATAATTGATTGAATTCCATTATACCCCTGAATCACATATAATATAAACACGTTCAAGAACATAATAGTTACTTGAAATAAAATTCAACAAAGGGATGATAATATAACAACATGGTAATGTATACTCATGTTTAATCAATACCATAGTGCAACATTCATTTAATACACTATGTATAGTACCACCAATGAATATGAATCCAAGTAAGGTAACAATATAACCAATAAATCCACACTTGGGATACAGTATAACAACATACCAAATAATCCACACTTGGGATACAATTTAACGACATACCAAATAATTCACACTTGGGATACAATATAACAACATACCAAATAATTCACACTCGGGATACAATACAATGATGTGATACATAAACATTTCTAACTAACGCAATAGTGTAACCTATGGCTTCTACACTATTCAAACTAACCACCAAGGATATGGGAGCAAGTAAGGTAACCATGTACCATGAACCATTCCTACGTAGTCATTACACAACCTTGAATATCCTTAATAAAAGTTCAAGATCAAATTCCCAGGTTTGAACCACTTTGATGAAGTTACAAATCAAGCTTATCAACCATCTTCCGAACAATATTTAAACTACTTCCACAATTCCATTTTGACCAAGGAAGATACCGTTGTATAGCTAAAATGTTCTACTACCATTATAGTTAAAGAGGGTCCAATTATATCCTAAGTTGAATATGTTTCTATAGCTTGGAAAATGATTCAGAGACTGCAGTGCAGGGCACGACTCATGCCCCTCTGATACCCCTCCTGAAACACTCGTCCCCACAAGTCACGACTTAGTAAAAATCCAAGGGACGACTCGTGCCTAACTCGTGCCCCAGAGCAAGAGTCGTGTTCTCAGCCCAGAATTCAGAATAAAGCTGGAACAAACATTATTAACCAATTTCAAGCATAAAACACCAACATACTCCATTTTTAAGGCACAACAAGGCTCACTAACTGCACCCATAACTCATACCAAATCATTCCCATCACTAAGATAAAACTAGATCCCTTGCCATTTAGTTATTTTACACATTCCCCTACCACATTTCATTTAACCTTGTTAGTTTTACTTAAGCCATACCATCTTACTCTTTATCCACTTCCATGAACCACAACACCACATTTAGGTTATTAGCCAACCTTCCAACTCCAAGAAAGGTTCCAACATACCAAACATCCATTATAACAATTAATATCAACATTAAACATTTTATAAGCAAGTTTAAAGGAAAGTCCTAATAACTCACACAATTAAAAGCATACCAAATCCTTTTCTACTTCTTTCTACCCAATTGAGATATACTCATAACATCTCCCAAATCAAAATAAGATGTATATAACCACATACATTAACTCCATTAAAGTCATTAATATCTTACACTCATTGTACCCTCATTCCTTCAACTTAGACCATCATCTCATAACTAAAAATCAATTCAACCTTAAATAACCCACTTTACTCAAATAACATTATTCAAAATTTCCAAAACCCTTTTCTTTCCACAAAGTATTCATTAACACATAAAATGACAATTATTAAAAGGAAGTCATAATAACTTACTTTAACCACACAAGATGAAATCACTATTTTCCGGGCTTGATGCGCTCCCCTCGCCGCCACGAACAAGAAAGTACAAACGGATCGTCAAATGGGGAGGAATTGAATTTACTATAATTTTTGGAAGGGAGGATCTTGGGAAGGAGTTTCCATGGAGGATTTTGAGGAGGTGAAAGAAGAAGATGAAGATGATTGAATGGGGAGGTATGGGAGGTTACTTAAAGGAGGTGATGGAAAAAAGGGGGAGGCATTGCCTCCCTTGACTAACATAATAAAATCTTTCCACTTTATTCAATTAAGTCCCCCAAGGTCCAATGTAGTACAACTAACCCCTCTACTCCAAATCTTTACACAACACACCTTGACCACATTTCATATTTTATTTATTTTCAATTATTATACTTCCCCCAAAATACTTTATCTTATTTCCAATTAAATCTTAAGGCTTTAAAGTTATTTCACAACCATCCTAACTCTTCATAAAAATCAAAGACATAATATGAGCACCTAAACTCAACAAATAATATAAAATGCATATAAAGGGATGCTAAAATAGTGCCTAGGGTTAGGGTCGTTACACTCACTCCCCCTTAAAGAAAATTCGCCCCGAATTTTAAACTTGCTTACCTTAATGATCAAATAAAGAAGGTGACCTTCCACGCATTTCAAATTACTCTTTCAAATAGTTTCCTTAATGGCATGATTCTTCTATACACTTTCACAACCCGAATACTCTAGGATTTCAATTCTCTGAACTGCAATTCTAATAACTCTCAACGGTTCTCCCGCATAAGTCAAATCCGCTTAATCATCATTAATTGAAGAATTCCATACAAACGAGGGATCATGCAAATGATTTTTCCATACAAAGCTTCATACAGTACCCATTCAATGCTAACTAAAAATTACTATTATACGCAAACTCGCTAAGGTTAATTAACTTCTCAAGTTGAAAGGAAATCCATCACACAACACACAACCTATTCTTCAAGAATCTGGATAGTCCTCTAATCTCTTCCTTTCGAGTAACTAAATTCTCCAAACTCTTAGGATCGGTAACAAATCCCAAAGGGAGCTTCAAAAAGGTAAGATTCCCACTTAAATAACGCAACACAATTGCAGCCACTCTCGAGTAGAGGATAAGAAAATTCCATTTTATCTAAGTTAACTTCCTCGAAACATACACTATTACTTCCCATTTTGCATAATATCACAACCTAATCTTCCTTTAATACACACTTAAAATTTTGCAAAGTCCTCACATTCACTAGGTAAGGTAATGATCGGATCGGATCTATAGCCAATCTATTCTCCATCTCTATCAATATGATTCATCCTTATTACATCCTACACCATTTATATATCCTTTAGAGTTAACTAAATCAACGATTTTACAATTCTCAAAAATTTCCTAAAAATTCCTTCGGTAGCACTTGCCAACCCAAAGATCACGAACTCAACCCTCGTAAGATCCATGATAACATCCAAGCTTAAGACTATAGAATCCAAAATTTGGAATCTTCTCGAGCCAGCTCACACTAGCTAAACCTTGCATACAAGGACTTCTCATAAGGGATCATTAACCCAACTCTCAAATGATTTTCATGAGCTTCCCGAAACTTTAATTAAACATAGAAGTCATCAATCATAATTGCCATAAAGCCAACAAAACAAGGATTAAAATTCTTCTTATCATACCCATAACCAACACATGAGATACTCCGATGGAAGCACAATTACCATCTACTCACAACTAGTACATAAAATTTTGGAAGGACTTCTTATGCAAGTCTAACACATACCAAACACCCTTCACACTTTTAGCTAAAATTTCCACCTTTAATGCCTATCTATACAAGAATACCGCATAAAAGTTTATGTATATCAAATACCAATATAAGCAAATTAGGCATAGAAATAGAGACTCACATATTATGATAGTCTACCAGTGCACAACAACTACTTACCCAACCAGGTCAAGTATATCTCAAAATCACAAATTGGTAATCATACCAAATCAATTGGCAATACATGCCCAGCTCTAACCACACCACCATCGTGGTTAACCAAAGGAGATTCGAGGTACTCTCTCATAAGAGCAGAAACCTCTATCACATAAAACAATCTCAAGCAATGTATGCCACATAGAAGCAAAATGTTATGCCAAACATAAATGATATGAAACAGGATCTATAAAAATATGACCCCTAACTCCTGAGACAAGTAATATACCTCTAGTGATCTCTGAGGGATCTATATCTCCTAGACCGAAACACATACTCGACCTTAGACCTTCCCTTTTGGTTCCCCTTCGTTATCTCTTTTGGTACCACCTCTTTGTTGTCCACCCAGCTGATCGCTGCTTGAAGCTCGTCCCCGCTGCAACCTTGGGTAATATCTCCTAAAGTGTCCCATCTCTCCACACTTAATACACCTGCCTTGTTTACTTCAACACTGATCTTCGGTATGTCCAATCCTCTTGCAAAATTTACAAATCATCCCATAATGTCTAGATATTGGCCTAGACGAAGAAGCGGCAACAAGTTCCCCTCTCACACTCCCTGAAGTTGAAGCCCTTGGTTTTCCTCTGGTGATTTTGGATCCTTGTCCTAGATACTTTGGTTTATTTCTAACCCCACTTCCGGATCTTTCACTATTTTCCTCAATGTCATTTTCGATCTTATATGCTCTATCTACGGCTGTCTGATAATTGGTGAAGTTATCAATCAATAATTTCTTCCTAATCTCAACCTTAAACCTTTTACAAACCTATGAACTCTTCTCGCTTCATGTGATACCAAATGAGGGCAACACCGAGCCAATTCCTCAAACCGGACTGAATACTGATCCATCGTCATGTTCTCTTGTTCTAGTCCTAAGAATTCAATCTCCTTCTTGTCCCTTGTAACCATTGAAATGAAATATTCCTCAAACTGCTTGGTGAAATTATCCCAAGTCGGAGGCGTATGATCCCGCTCCCAACTTCCCTTCAAAATCTGCCACCACTGATCAGCTGGACCTTCAAGTTTGAAAACGGCATATCTAACTTTCTCTTCGTTGGGACTTTCCATAACCGCAAAGATTTTGTTCATTTCCTCTAACCATTTTTCTGCCTTTAACGGATCCGGATCTCCATTAAAGCTCGATGGATTCATCTTCACAAACCTTTCCAACCCATCACTTTGACATCCTTTAGGTTGATTCAGAACTGATCCCCGAGTCTCCATATTCCGTATAAACCTCCTGAATAAATTTATCATCTCTTCATTCTAAATTCCACCTATTCCAATATTTCCTTCATTTTCTGGAACCCTTCGTTGATCATCATTGCTTCCGGCCATTAGAACAAACTCCTGCATTAAACACTCGGCGTCAATTACCACACACTCTCCCTTAGTTTAGACATCTACCCTTGACCTCTAAACTAAGCTCTGATACCAACTGTGAGCACCCCAACCGGAACCTAACGCGTGTCCCGAGCTGGAGAAGCCCAAACTAAGAAAACCCATCTTAAATTTTAAAAAAAAAAAAAACTTTTATTTCACTTTACAAGAAAATCAATTCTCAACTGCCAAAATAAATCAAATAATAATATCTCCACTTGGAGGAATTTCAACAACAACTTCAATAAAACATAATCTGATCAATTACATCGAAAACCCCCAAATAACTTTGTTTTACAAAAGAGTTTTATATACAACTTTACAAAAGAGTAATACTTAATAAATACTCCCAGACAACCTACTCATATACATAACCTGACAAGTCCCAAAAGCAAAAGTCCACCCTCTTATCCCCGGCCTCACTAGTTCACGTCACCTGTCTCAGCACGATCTAAAACAGTAAAGGGGAAGGGGTGAGAATAAATCTCAATAAGCTATTATGAATGCAGCAAGATGCCAAACAAGATGCAACACATAGCATGGTTACACATAACACATTATGAAAGCGGTAAACACCTTACGTTACCTCATTTTACCTTTCCCATCTGAACAATATGTCGTACAACGTGGGAGTAAAACTCCGCTCTTTGGTGAACTGCCCCCGTGCACATTCACCGCTTATAGAACTCATACTCCAGAGATCCATATAAGGAAAGAAATACTTATATGACTCTTCATTCAGAGTACCATATAATAACACCGCTATCTGTAAGGCTTTTGGCTTAATACAGAAGCATTCCACCTAACTCCAATGAAATTGCAGCTAATTGTAAGGCTTTTGGCTCAATACAGAAACTTGCACACCCCAATCTGCTGACCATAGAAGGGGGACAGTCACAGGTATGATGAACCTTCAATCACTTATAGAACACATCCATAATTGATTGAATTCCATTATACCCCTGAATCACATATAATATAAACATGTTCAAGCACATAATAGTTACTTGAAATAAAATCCACCAAAGGGATAATAATATAACAACATGGTAATGTATACTCATGTTAAATCAATACCATAGTGCAACATTCATTTAATACACTATGCATAGTACCACCAATGAATATGAATCCAAGTAAGGTAACAATATAACCGATAAATCCACACTTGAGATACAGTATAACAACATACCAAATAATCCACACTTGGGATACAATATAACGACATACCAAATAATCCACACTTGGGATACAATATAACAACATACCAAATACTTCACACTCGGGATACAATACAACGATGTGATACATATACATTTCTAACTAATGCAATAGTGTAACCTATGGCTTCTACACTATTCAAACTAAACACCAAGGATATGGGAGCAAGTAAGGTCACCATGTACCATGAACCATTCCTACGTAGTCATTACACAACCTTGAATATCCTTAATAAAAGTTCAAGATCAAATTCCCAGGTTTGAACCACTTTGATGAAGTTACGAATCAAGCTTATCAACCATCTTCCGAACAATATTTAAACTACTTCCACAATTCCATTTTGAGCAAGGAAGATACCGTTGTATTTCTAAAATGTTCTACTACCATTATAGTTAAAGAGGGTCCAATTATATCCTAAGTTGAATATGTTTCTATAGCCTGGAAAATGATTCAGGGACTGCAGTGCAGGGCACGACTCGTGCCCCAGGGCACGACTCATGCCCCTCTAATACCCCTCCTGAAATACTCGTCCCCACAAGTCACGACTTAGTTAAAAACCCAAGGGACGACTCGTGCCCAACTCGTGCCCCAGAGCACGAGTCGTGCTCTCAGCCCAGAATTCAGAATAAAGCTGGAACAAACATCATTAACCAATTTCAAGCATAAAACACCAACATACTCCATTTTTAAGGCACAACAAGGCTCACTAACTGCACCCATAACTCATACCAAACCATTCCCATCACTAAGATAAACCTAGATCCCTTGCCATTTAGTTATTTTACACATTCCCCTACCACATTTCATTTAACCTTCTTAGTTTTACTTAAGCCATACCATCTTACTCTTTATCCACTTCCATGAACCACAACACCACATTTAGGTTATTAGCCAACCTTCCAACTCCAAGAAAGGTTCCAACATACCAAACATCCATTATAACAATTAATATCAACATTAAACATTTTATAAGCAAGTTTAAAGGAAAGTCCTAATAACTCACACAATTAAAAGCATACCAAATCCTTTTCTACTTCTTTCTATCCAATTGAGATATACTCATAACATCTCCCAAATCAAAATAAGATGTATATGTTGGAACATTAACGATTCATTAACCATGAACCGACTCACAACTAGATTAAGAAGAGAAGGAGAAGAAGAAGAAGAATAATACAGAAGCGTGTACCTTGTGATTCCATGATTGTGTTCTTGATCTTGTTCTTGAATAAATGAGAAAGTAGGAAAGAGTAGATCTTCTAAATGATAGTGCCCACACTATAATCTTCTTGATGAATGAAGAGAATTCTTATAACTGAATTGTATATGTAACTTGTGTCTCTAATGGCTGATGGATAGCCTTTATATAGATAGAGAAGGGGCACTTCATTTAGGGACTACACCCTTTCGTAAAGAAGGCGGTGAGAAGTTACCATTATGCCCATCATTTAATGGTACTTACACCTAATGGAATTCTACATATTTGGTCTATACTTTAACATTATTAAATGATTATAACATATGAAATTAAATAACACATATTATTAATCCATGTTCTAACAATCTCCCACTTGGATTAATATTAATATGTATCTTTTACTAAATAAATTCCTTAATCATTTATAACATGAATGACAACCCTTATGTGCACGTTTATTGTCATCCAACACAATCCCGTCCATTAGTCTTATAAGTATAGGGACTAAAAGGGCGGTCGTTGTAATTGATTCGCAACTAAACCCACATTAATCACATATATATATCCAACTAAATGACATAGATTAAGTATAGATATGTAGCATGGAATATTAATGAATATATATGAAGAACACACATATATATATATTCTCCAACTAGTCCTACTTAACCAAATGAGATCAATATAAATAAAAACAACACAAAGAAATAGAAAACAACACAAACTCCCACTGATTAAAGCATTATCAAAAAGTATTTCACCCATATGAGCAGTATGCTTGTGAAACATCAAAAAAGATTACGCTTTATAAAAATGGATCCAATAACATGGAGTTTGATCCTATAAGTTGTATATCTATTTGTTCATTTTATACTTATTTCTCTTCAACAAGAGACATAACCATATGATGTCTTTCGACATCTTTGCATCCAGTAAAATAGAATCGGAATACTTAATGATCTCAAAATGATCCGATTTTATATACATTAGCATGTAGATTAATGTTTTATAGGGACTTCATCATTCTTTTGGATGCGACTTAATGTTCTTCTTTTCGAATTGCTTTGGTATTGACCAAGCATCCCAATAATAAATGCAAGGTTTGTACGAGTACAGACTTGCGCATACATTAAGCTTCCTACTACCGATGCATAAGGGATATTTTTCCATATACTTGGATTTAAAATTAATTTTAGGACATTGCTTTAAACTGAACTTATCTCCCTTAGAGACCGGGGTGTCATGTGGTTTACAAATTTCCATGCTAAACCTTTGTAATACCTTCTCTATATAGCTCTTTTGTGATAATCCTAACATATCTCGTGAGCGACCACGATGTATTTGGATTTCTAATACAAAAGATGCCTTATCAAGATCTTTCATCTCAAATTTGTTTGAAAAATTTCTTAGTTTCTTTTAGAAGGTCCTTATCATTACTAGCAAGAAAAATATCATCCACATATAAGACCAAAATAATAAATCTACTCCCACTGAACTTATGGTACACACAATTTTTAACAAGATTCATTTCAAAGCCAAATGAAAGAATAACTTAGTTAAATTTTAAGTACCATTGACGAGATGCTTACTTAAGCCCATAAATGGATTTCTTAAGTTTACAAACCAGTTGACTAGTTTGATCCGAATTAGTCACCATTTCTGGTTTCTTCATATAGATAGTTTCCTTAATGTTGCCATTGAGAAAAGCTGTCTTAACATCCATTTGATGAAGCTCAAGATCATAATGTTCCACTAATGCCATAATGATCATAAAAGAGGTTTTAGAAGATTCCGGAAAAAAAAATTTCTTTATAATCAATGCCTTCCTTTTGAGTAAATTATTTAGTAACAAGACGTGCCTTATATCTTTCCATATTACCTTGCTAATCCCTTTTGGTTTTAAATATCAATTTATAACCAATAGGTTTTACACCTTCAGGTAATGGGACAAGATCTCAAATGTCATCGTCTTTCATTGATTTTAACTCCTCATTAATGGCATTGATCCACTTATGAGAATTAGGACTATTAATGGCTTCATGAAAGGTGATTAGATCATCTCCCACTAAAATTAAGGTGTCCTCATTCTCCGCAAGATACATATCATAAATATCCAGAATAACATTTCTTCTTTCTCTAGTAGATCTTCTTAAGGGCACCAATTCATTCTCATTTTGAGGTTGTTGAATTTCATTATGTCCAACATTTTCATGTTGTCCGTTATTTACGGGAGTCTCTATATTATTTTGAATTGTATATTCTTTGTTGAATTTCAGGTACAATTACTTGATTTTCAACAGGAACTAAAGTTTGAGGAACAAAGAGTGGTTCCTCTAACTCTTCAAATTCAAAATCATTACTATTTCTCCCACTAAATTCAACATCCTCAAGTAACCTAACATTGTCAGTCTCGAAAAATGTTCTAGTTTTCGGGTCATAAAATTTTTATCCCCTAGATCTCTCGGCATACCCTACAAAATAGCTACTAACAGTATTTAGGTCCAGTTTGCCCTCATTAGACCTTATAAGGTCTAGCATCTGCTGGACACCCCCATAAATGAAGATGATTTGAGGACGGTTTCTTATTCGTCCATAACTCATAAGGGGTTTTGTCGGTAGCTTTTGAAGGTGCTCTATTGAAAATATAAGCTGCGGTTTTTAATGCTTCGCCCATAATGAGTGAGGTAAAGAAGTACAAGAAAACATACTTCTTACCATATCCTTAAGGATTCTATTATGTCTCTCCAATATACTATGCTAGGTTTGCCCGGCATGGTGTAGTGAGGGACAATCCTACACTCTTCAAAAAATAGCGAATATAAAGGACCCGGACGTTATTCACCCAATACGTTATACCGTCCATAGTTTTCACTACTATGGTCGGATTTAACGTTCTTAATAGTCTTTCTTATGCCTTAAAAGACTTGAAAACGTCCAATGATTGAAACTTTACATGAAGAAAATAATGTATCCATAACGAGAGTAATCATCCATGAACGTAATGAAATATTGTTGACCATTTCATGAAGGATTAATGAATGGTCCACAAATGTCCATATGAATTAGTTCCAAGACGTTTGATATTCTCAAAATTTTATTTTCTTTAATGTTTGTAAATTTATTCTTTAAAACACTTAATGCAAAATTTTTATCCGGAGTATCAAGTTATTTTTAGGATTCCCTCCGACATAAGCTTTATCAATTCTCCCTTTGGAGATATGACCCAAATCCCTATGCCATAGAATACAAGAATTTTCACTTGATAATTTTTGCTTAGTGCCTTTAGTTTTGGTTTCATTATTATGGGACCCATTCATTTTCTTGACTGTGTCAAGTAAATTAAGATTATCGATATATGACAAAGTACTAGTACCGACAAGTTTGGAATTTAAAATAAAGATCACATTTATTATTACCAAAGAACAAGAGTAACCTTCCTTGTCAAAATTGTGATAGATATTAAATTCCATCAAAAAGATGGTACAATGAATGTATTATTTAATACAAAATAATAGCCAGTACTTATCAATAATCTAAAAGTCCCTATGCCTATAACTTCAACCGGATTTCCAGCTTCCATATAGATGTATTTCTCATCTTCACTGGGAATTCGGAAATTCAGGCAACCCTGCATACATGAACTAATGTGAGTTGTTGCACCAAATACAACCACTATGTATATTAAGGAATTGAAACCAAATTTGCCTTAGTACAAACAAGACCAAATGACATACCATCCTGAATTCGCCATTTGCGATACTTATGGTAGTCGTTCTTCATGCGAGTAAGGTCCTTGCAAAAGAAGCATTTCTTGACTTTATGATCTTTAAATGATCCCTTATGCTTCTTACTTGCAACCGCAATTTCCTTCCCTCTTCTCTTAATCCCACGAGAAGAAGTAAATGCTGAGTGAGTACTTTCTAATTTGAGATATTTCATCCTATCTTCCTCTAATGTCATATGTGAAAGTAATCCATTAATATTCCACTTTTTCTTTTGACATTTATAGGTCACCTCAAAAGGACCAAATTGAGGAGGAAGATAGATCAAAACTAAGTGCACGAGCAAATCTTTCGAAATCTCTAACTTAAGTGCCTTTAGTTTAATCGAAAGATGAAATAATTCAATAATGTATTCCCGAAGATTTTCGTCACCCTTGTACCGTATGGAAACAAGTTTCCACAAGAATTCAAAGAAAAATTCAGCATTTTCGATTTCAGAGACATTGTCCAAAAATGTCTTTGAAACTGCATTTTCCATGATCATTAGACTTACGCGGTTGGACCGTTCCCATTGCTCAACATTTTTCCGTTCTATAACGGTATTTCCTTTAGTGAGAGCAGCGAGACTTGATTCCCCTAATGCGTGATCGATGTCCATATTGCCTAAGATCATCGTTATATTATTTTTCCAAGTTTTAAGTTTAGTCCCAGTAATCAAAGGTACATCATTTATAGCAGTAGTTACGGATGAAGCATTAATCAAATCTGAAGGAAAAGAACAAGAATGAAACAAAACATATATAAGAATCCTCACAATGATTAATTATATCAAATGAATTCCATCAAAATAAAAGATAATCAATATGACATCAAGACTAATCTTTGGATTGCGAATTGACTCACAGTTTGATTTATCTTAGGGTAAACAAATAGCTTAAACAATACATTTTAAATACTTGCCTTCCTTTGGGATGGTTCAAAGTATTTAAAATGACCAAAAGTTTAATTTAATTATTACCCATGAATGCAAATATTTAGTCAACAAAAAGGTCTCCTTTGGGAAACAAGCATGTTATCACATATCAACATTTACATTCATCTTTTAACAATTTTGAATTTAATTAACAAGGTCTCCTTTGGGAAACAAGCATGTTAATTTTGTCCAAAATGTTAAGGATATAATTAATCGGAAACAAAAGGCCTTAAGGTAATTAATGAAATTTATTAATAAAAGATAGTAATCCTTTTGTTCTACCCGTCCATTCTATAAAGTTTGATAACTATAAGAACCGCCGAAGCGCGACTGGTGTCGAGATACTATAATTTACTAACAAATTATCACAAAATTCTGGGCACAAATTAATGTGTACTTTACTCAAATAATGAATGAAAATTGACCAAAATAGCAAATAAAGCACAACATTTACATTCATCTTTTAACAAGTTTGAATTTAATCATCCACATGTACATGACACATTTTTCAATCAAATACAGCTGTCAAAGATACACTTTAAATTTTTCACAAACTAAATAGATTATTGATAATTCTCTCTCTATCTAGGAAACTCTTGGTCATTGATGTAATAAACCATCTTGACCTAGCATCCGCGTGTTTAATATACAGAAAGTGACAAGGTTGGGCAAATTAAATTCTAATGAACAGTCACAATGGCAGGAGGCTCGTTCGAAGGGACATGTTCATTCCCAACGATTGAAATGACAGTTTCATATACTAAACAGGTGAGAAGAACCTCAAAATGAAACAACGCCAATTTTTTATGTTCAAGTGGGCGATCACCCAAGACCAAAATCTGACGAAAAGTCACCAATTTTACACCCTTTTATGAATAGTTTTGATCCAAATTTCCATACCATCCAATTTTTCAGATTTAGACTATCAATTCTTAACTTAATGGTGAATCAATATTCAACCAAAGCAAGTAGATCCGCATACTCACATCACATTTTTAAATGCGTGGCTATGCATATGAACAAACTCACAACGCATCCAAGGATGGTGGCTATGTTCAAAAATGGGATAATCTTACATTAAGAATTGAAAGTCTTTTGAGTAAAACCAAAATTTAGAATTTAGATTTTAATACAATACTCTAGAATCTGAATTAGAGTATGAAAATAATTCAAGACCATATGATGAACATGGAATCTTTTCAAGAAATAAAAGCATAATAAAACATGAAGGTTTTTCAAAATACTCAAACTTGATCTAGAATATGAGTAGGCTCTGATACCAATTGTTGGAACATTAACGATCCATTAACCATGAACCGACTCACAACTAGATTAAGAAGAGAAGGAGAAGAAGAAGAAGAATAATACGGAAGCGTGTACCTTGTGATTCCATGATTGTGTTCTTGATCTTGTTCTTGAATAAATGAGAAAGTAGGAAAGAGTAGATCTTCTAAATGATAGTGCCCACACTATAATCTTCTTGATGAATGAAGAGAATTCTTATAACTGAATTGTATATGTAACTTGTGTCTCTAATGGCTGATGGATAGCCTTTATATAGATAGAGAAGGGGCACTTCATTTAGGGACTACACCCTTTCGTAAAGAAGGCGGTGAGAAGTTACCATTATGCCCATCATTTAATGGTACTTACACCTAATGGAATTCTACATATTTGGTCTATACTTTAACATTATTAAATGATTATAACATATGAAATTAAATAACACATATTATTAATCCATGTTCTAACAGTATATAACAACATACATTAACTCCATTAAAGTCATTAATATCTTACACTCATTGCACCCTCATTCCTTCAACTTAGACCATCATCTCATAACTAAAAATCAATTCAACCTTAAATAACCCACTTTACTCAAATAACATTATTCAAAATTTCCAAAACCCTTTTCTTTCCACAAAGTATTCATTAACGCATAAAATGACAATTATTAAAAGGAAGTCATAATAACTTACTTTAACCACACAAGATGAAATCACTATTTTCCGGGCTTGATGCGCTCCCCTCGCCGCCACGAACAAGAAAGTACAAACGGATCGTCAAATGGGGAGGAATTGAATTTGCTATAATTTTTAGAAGGGAGGATCTTGGGAAGGAGTTTCCATGGAGAATTTTGAGGAGGTGAAAGAAGAAGATGAAGATGATTGAATGGGGAGGTATGGGAGGTTACTTAAAGGAGGTGATGGGAAAAAGGGGGAGGCATGGCCTCCCTTGACTAACATAATAAAATCTTTCCACTTTATTCAATTAAGTCCCCCAAGGTCCAAGGTAGTACAACTAACCCCTCTACTCCAAATCTTTACACAACACACCTTGACCACATTTCATATTTCATATTTTATTTATTTTCAATTATTATACTTCCCCCAAAATACTTTATCTTATTTCCAATTAAATCTTAAGGCTTTAAAGTTATTTCACAACCATCCTAACTCTTCATAAAAATCAAAGACATAATATGAGCACCTAAAGTCAACAAATAATATAAAATGCATATAAAGGGATGCTAAAATAGTGCCTAGGGTTAGGGTCGTTACACTTTATACTCATCCTATGTCTTTCGTGCCTTAAAAGGTCACTAGACAATCCTTGAAGAGTGATTCAACCTAAAGGGACATGGGGAAATGACTTTGAAAGGTAAAGATTGCATTTTTATGAAATAAATGTAATGAAAATTATGAAAGCTAAAGACATGAATATAAAGGGAAGACCTTTGAGGATTTCCTATGTCCTTTAAGAACCTTATGAGGTGGACAATCCTTGGAAGCAAGGTCAAGGGAAGGGGAAGACATTATAAGAGTAAAGATAGCATTTTTATGTGTTAAAGTGGAACTATTTCACATCATCATGTAGTGAATCCTCCCTAGAACAAGCCACGTGTGGACCCTTGTTCATCCTTGGGAAGGAATTCCCCATAAATTATTTGTGTATGGGAAATGGGGGGAAATGATGTCTACTTGATAAAGATGGTAACTTTATGGCAATATATCAATATTAATGGCAAGTAAAAGCAATATAGATGACAAGTGATGAATATAACAAGGTAAAAAGAGTATTTTAAGAGGAAAGGAAGGAGAGATTACCAATGGTGGTTATCTCTATCTCCCTTGAGGGTTTTCCTAATATAGGAGTATTTTTGGGATGATTTATGGAGGAGGGAGGTGATTTTTTTTTTTGGGGGGGGGGGGGGTCAAGTCTCTGGAAATTCGTGGAGTAATTTTGGCAGAGTAACAATGCCTGAAAGTCCTTTTTTAAAATGGGTAGAGGAGGCATCTATTTATAGGCTGATTTGTGTTTCCTAATGAAGCCGTGAGGCATTAACCTTTTGCAAAAGAAGCCGTCCGGCATTATCCATCGATGACTCAGTCTGCTTCTAGATTCATGCAAGGTGGCAACTGGAAGCTTCATTCCAGCGAGGGACTACTTGGAATTTTAATTCCTAACAGGTCATTCCCCCTTGGACAGTTTGGAAAAGTTTCAAAATTGCCCCTGAACTTTAGAAAAGTTCGGGGATATGCCGGGAAACTTAACCGGAAGGCATGAGCCAGATTTGGGTACTTACAATACTAAAGCTTACGTCGCTATCTCTTTCGAACAGAGATAGAGGGAGCTAAAGTTGAATACTAAAGCTTACGTCGATATCTCTTTCGAAGAGAGATAGAGGGAGATAAAGTTGAATACTAAAGCTTACGTCGCTATCTCTTTCGAACAGAGATAAAGGGAGATAGAGCTGAATACTAAAGCTTACATCGCTATCTCTTTCGAACAGAGATAGAGGGACAAAGAAGCT
Source organism: Adenophora triphylla var. japonica (assembly GCA_022495995.1). NCBI lineage: Eukaryota > Viridiplantae > Streptophyta > Magnoliopsida > Asterales > Campanulaceae > Adenophora > Adenophora triphylla. Next base: position 33,292 of record JAFEMH010003783.1, read on the forward strand.
TATGTCGCTATCTCTTGCAAACAGAGATAGAGGGAGCTAGAAGTGAATACTAAAGCTTACGTCGCTATCTCTTTCGAACAGAGATAGAGGGAGCTAGAGCTGAATACTAAAGCTTACGTCGCTATCTCTTTCGAATAGAGATAGAGGGATCTAAAGTTGAATACTAAAGCTTACGTCGCTATCTCTTTCGAACAGAGATAGAGGGAGCTAGAGTTGAATACTAAAGCTTACGTCGTTGTCTCTTTCGAACAGAGATAGAGTGGAGCTAAAGAAGAATACTAAAGCTTACGTCGCTATCTCTTTCGAACAGAGATAGAGGGAGCTAAAGCTGAATACTAAAGCTTATGTCGCTATGTCTTTCGAACAGAGATAGAGGGAGCTAGAGCTGAATACTAAAGCTTACGTCGCTATCTCTTTTGAACAGAGATAGGGGAAGCTAAAGCTGAATACTAAAGCTTACGTCGCTATCTCTTTCAAACGGAGATAGAGGGAGCTTGAGTTGAATACTAAAGCTTACGTCGCTATCTCTTTCGAACAGAGATAGAGGGAGCTAAAGCTGAATACTAAAGCTTACGTCGCTATCTCTTTCGAACAGAGATAGAGGGAGCTAAAGTTATGGGTAATCATGCATGTGCAACTTGCTTGAAGGAATATGAGTATGACTCATTTTTTTGAAAATAAAGTAGATAAAATAATGCCAAAAGTGGGACGGAATTCTTGCATGTGTTAAAACTCGATTAATTTCTAACTATAGATGCAAGAATGATACTTTGGACAATGAAAATGATGCATGCCCATTTGAAAGATTAAACTTATATGAAAAGATTTTGGGAAAACTGAGATGTTTTGTGCTTATTCTTGCTTTGGGAGATCATGTGCTCAGTTATATGTTCCATATGATGAAAACATGAATTCTATGCAAATGATGTTAGAAAAAGTCTTTGTGACTGCTTTACTTTGCAATTTGTGCAACATTTATGAATGTATGCATATTTCTGAGATATGTTGAGGGACTAACGTACCTTTGCTGTGCTTACCTGTGGGAGAGAAAGTCGCGGGTGTGAATGTGGGCCCAAGATCGCGAGTTTTTTGTGAACCGCTTTCTCGTGTAAGGGGTCACCGCTTCACATCAGTTTGAAGAAATCCGGTTTAAATTAAAAAACGGAGTCGCCACGCCATTTTGATTTCCTCAAAACTTTGAAAAAAAGGAATAGGGTACGGAGGTTAAGTTACTCCTTGGGAAGAACGTTTGGCGTTCACCCAAGAAGCCTTGCCAAAGCAAGTCTTCCTAGATCCAATTTTCGTGCTTGTTTTGTGCTCTCGTGTGTGTGTGATTTGAAAAGGGGAGGGAATGTGCCAAGTTATATTTCGGATGTATAAACCATTTGAGTTAGTTATCACTCAGGATTCCTTGGATTTTGATGTGTTCAGGATTTTGATGTGTTCAGGATTTTAATCCCGTGCTCATCTTGGACTTATGATCATCATTAAGTGACCCTTTTTCACCCTCCCATTAGGATAATCAACCATGTTAGGCTTGGAAGCCTTGGTTTGTTTTAAACCAACATTCTTTGGGACAAGGTCATATGTGATCGAAATGGAGGGACACCTTTTTATAGTCCAAGAATGAGACTCTTTAGAAAGTAAGAGCCTTTGCCCATCAATCCTACATCTTGAGACGATTTGAGCTTAATAGGGACATTTATGCTCGTCTCAAGTGATGATCGGAGATGTAGGGGCTAAGGTCCGTCCACTTCTAAAGGGACTTCAACTATGGCACCTTTAATGGAGGAAACGATGTAAAGATGAGACCTTTACACTGATCTGCCCCACGGGATGCCTTAAGTACCAAAGGGACTAAGGGAGAGGGGTATAAAGATTGGATCTTTATACTCATCCTATGTCTTTTTGTGCCTTAGGAAGGTCACTAGACAATCCTTGGAGAGTGATCCAACCATGAGGGACATAGCTTTCTATTTATAAGCTTATGGCTGGAAACGAAAAAACACAACACACAAGAACACACGCACTACACTCACACAGTTCAAAAATACTTTGTAATCCGCCATAGCTTTCTACTTTGTAATTCATTATTAATACAATTGTTTGGGAAGGTAGGTGCTCATAATCACCTCCCGAGATTTTGTGCCGGCGAGATAGTTATCTCAAGGGTTTTCCTCGTTACATGATCGAGCCATCTTGATTACATTGTTTCACCAATTATATTCCATTGCACCCTCCTTAGCTTCATTTCAATTCCTATCATTGTTAGCTATTTTCAGCCAAAATAGTTTGGCGCCCACCGAGGGACCATTGGTTTTTTAATTGGTTCAAAGTTCTTACATTTCTACCATGTCTACCCAACCTTTGACTTCTGCCGTCACCAAAACCCTTCCTAGCAGTGTGAATCCTCTAACCAGTAACCGGTCGACAACCGGAGGCCAAGAAACATTGCCTCCTCCTCCTCCTGTGAATTCTGGCAAAAAGCAGATGTCGCCATCTCCTGATCTTGAGATAAAGAGCATGCTGATGCAAATGAAGAATCAGCTTGATCGTCAATAGAATAGCACCTCCTTGATATCCGAAAGCTTGATCAAGGTTCAGAAAGATCAGGAATTACTCTCTAAAAGAATGGATGCTGTCTCTCCTTACCATCCTAGAGTTCTCAATTTCAACATTGGGGACAGCTCTCAAACTTTCAACGAATTCCTTCCAATGGCTTCATCTGTCAGGATGTCGACATCTTCTCCTCCCATTATGACCTCTGTGGCGATGTCGACACCCTTAGCCAGCAGTGCCTACAGGATGACTTTTCCAAAAGGGCCTATCTTCACTAATAGCACCGTTCTGACATCCTCTACAGACAATGTTAATCCTTTCATTAATTTCAATACTAGTTCTGCTTTAGATAATACTGCTCGTACCACTAACCTTTTGCAGGAACCTACATTGCGAATCAGCTTCAGGAATTGAGAGATATGATCATGAATGTGCCTGGTGTCACCCCGCCTATCCAACAAGTCTCCCCAACATGTTACAATCAATCTCGCTTTACTCCAGCAATTGCACATGTTGACATCCCGAAAGGATTCAGCGTTCCTGCCATGAAGTTATATGATGGAAGTTCTAATCCTGAGGAGCATGTCACTCACTACCAAGAGAAAATGGAGATCGTTCGCATCCTGCTCCAGTTTCGTGAAGCTTTTTTATGTCGAGGATTCGGTTCGACGTTGGTAGGCCCGGCATTGAAGTGGCTGATCCGTCAACCTCCTGGTTCTATTGGCTCATTCGCTCAGCTTGTCAACCTCTTCAACAATCAATTTTCTTGCAGCCGGCAATTTGAAAAGCTCACCAGCGATCTTTATCGTATCACTCAGCAACCCAATGAAGCATTAAAAGACGTTGTTAACAGGTTTAATAAAGAAGTCTTGGAGATCCCCAACCTAGACATGGCAACAGCTGCAGAAGCTTTCAAACTGTGCTTGAAGAAGGATTCCCCTTACTATGAGGATCTGGTGATGAACCCGTGCAAGAAGATGGAAGATATCCGAAATCGGGCCCTAAGATTTATCAGGCTGGAAGAGGACAAGATGCAGCAATCCAAGAATCCTGACAAAGCTTCAACATATGATCATCCTGACAGGAAGATAGAATCATCTCACCAAAGACAGAACAGATCCAGACCCTACCAGAGAAATGACCATAACAAAGTCAATTATGTGGAAGATGATGGGGATGATGATGATATTGAATCTCCTAAAATTTCTGATTATTGTTTTTCTGTGGATGTTTCAGGTATTCTATGTGCAATGAGCAATCTTGGAGATAAAGCAAGGTGGCCTAGAAAGACTGACAAGTCATCCGGATGGAAGGACAAATCCAAATGGTGCGCCTATCATGAAGATTTTGGACATATTACCGAAGATTGCATCGCCTTGAGGAGAGATATTAGTTACCTGTTGTCTAAGGGGCATCTTAAAGAGCTCCTTGGGAACCGCAAGACCAAGATGGAAAACAAAGAACCCGTTGCAACCAGACCACCATCTCCTCCACCGGTAACAAAGGTAATTAATGTTATTAGTGGTGGTTCTGATATTTGTGGTACTTCTTATTCCGCAGCTAAGAGGTTCGCCAAGCAAGCTAAAGATGAGAAACCTGAGAGATCCTCCAAGATGTCGCAGTTCACATCTCAAGATGTCATCTCCTTCGAAGAAAGTGACCTAGACAATGTTATGGATCCACATCATGACGCCTTGGTCATTGCACTCCAGATAGCTAACTGCAAGGTCAAACATATCCTAGTAGATGGGGGCAGCTCTGTGAATCTCATTATGCTGGATGCTCTGAAGGAAATGAAGATCCCTGAAGATAGCATTGTAAAGAGAACCTCGGTGCTCGTGGGTTTCAGTGGAAAAACCAAAAGTACAGTGGGTGAGATTACACTTCCAGTCTACATCGAAGGTATCAATTTCATGGAGAGATTCTGCATGATAGATAGTATAACTTGCTACAATGTGATCTTGGGAAGACCATGGATCCATGGAATGAAGGTTGTACCATCCACCTATCACCAATGTGTCAAGATGCCGACACCTTGGGGAGTTGTCAAGGTTTATAGCGATCAACAGTCAGCTAAAGAATGTTACATGACTTCCATGAAGGCGTTAACAACCCCTAAGATGGCATAGCAATTACAGAGAAAGGCCCGTGAGGTTCTGGAGGCGAAGGAACATGATTTGAAAGAGATACTCTTAGACCCCTCAAACCCAGATCTCAAAGTGCTGGTTGGCCAAGATGTTCCAGCAGAAATAGAAGAAGACCTTATTAACCTCTTGCAGAGCAGGATTAGAAGCATCGCATGGAAACATGAAGATATGACAGGTATCAGCAAGGATGTAATCACCCAAAACTCAACATCGATCCATCTTTCAGACCGATCCACCAAAAGAGAAGAAAGTTCGCACAGGAAAGGAATATTATCATTCAAGAAGAAGTGGATAGACTACTCAAAGCTAAGATGATCAGAGAGGTCAAATATCCAAGATGGCTAGCAAATGTGGTGGTAGTACAAAAGAAGAATGGAAAATGGAGAGTTTATGTTGACTTCACAGACTTAAACAAAGCTTGTCCCAAAGATCCTTTTCCCTTGCCACACATTGATACTTTGGTGGATGCCACTTCTGGGCATGAAGTGTTGACTTTCCTGGATGCATCTTCAGGATTCCAGCAAATCCAGATGGAGCCATCCGATCAAGAAGATACCGCCTTTATCACCCCAACAGGTATTTATTGTTACATTACAATGCCTTTTGGACTAAGAAATGCAGGTGCTACATACGAGAGGCTAGTCAACATGATGTTCAAGGAGTAGATTGGGGACACTATGGAGGTATACATCGACGATATGGTGATAAAGTCAAAGAAAGCTGAAGATCATGTTCGAGATCTTGCCCAAGCATTCGACATCCTAGACAAGTTCAACATGAAGCTGAACCCAGCAAAGTGCAATTTTGGCGTGAAGTCCGGGAAATTCTTGGGCTACATGGTGCACAAAGAGGAATAGAAGCAAGCCCGGAGCAGATCAGAGCAATCATCAATCTGACCTCGCCCAGATCCGTAAAAGATGTTCAAAGATTAACAGGGAAGGTGGCAGCATTGAATCGATTCATCTCAAAATCCTCAGACAGATGCAAGCCATTCTATGACATCTTAAAGAAAAATTCTAGGTTCGAGTGGACTGATAAGCATGAACAAGCCTTTCAATATTTGAAGCTGTACCTGTCAACACCTCCCCTTCTTTCAAAGCCTCAAGAAGGTGAGCCATTGTGTGTCTACTTAGCTGTCTCCAACCGCAGTTAGTGCCGTCCTGGTCCGTGATCAAGATGGCATCCAGCAGCCAATATACTATGTAAGTAAAACATTGCTCGATGCGGAAACCAGGTATTCACACCTTGAAAAATTAATATTAGCTTTAATTTCTGCTTCAATTAAGTTAAGGCATTATTTTGAAACTCATGTTATTGTCATTCGTACTAACTATCCAATAAAAAGTGTAATGAGAAAACCAGAAATGTCAGGAAGGATGGCCAAGTGGTCCGTTCAGTTAAGCACTTGACATCAAATATGAGCCTAGAACAGCAACAAAATCACAAGCACTTGCAGATTTTGTGGCAGACTTTAGTCCAAGTATGCAACCGAACTTGAGGTCCAACAACTCCAAGATGGGGACATCCTGAGGATATGGACTTTATTCACAGATGGTGCTTCTAATATGAGGGGTACAGGGCTAGGTGTTGTCCTAAAGTCACCACAAGGGGACATCATACCCTAGGCCATTAGTTGTGATTTTAAAGCCACCAATAATGAGGCAGAGTACGAAGCCTTAATTGTGGGCCTATCCGTGGCTCTAGACATGAACATCAAAGCAATACAGGTATATAGTGATTCATTATTACTTGTAAATCATTTTAACGGTTCCTATGCAGCAAAAAATGCCAAGATGACAGCTTATTTGGGCATTGTAAAGATTTTGGCAAGCAAATTTCAAATATTCTCTTTTGAACAAATACCTCGAGAAGAGAACTCTCAAGCAGATTCATTGGCCAATCTTGGATCAGCTTTCAAGATTTTATCCCAGACCAATAGACCAATCATACATGTTAACATCCCTGCTATGGAAAGGTTAGAACTATTCTGTATAGATGACGATATCCCTGATAGTCAGATGGAGATATCTTGGACGACGCCAATAATTAAATATCTTCAAGATGGCACTATCCCTGATGAGGAGAAGAATGCTAGAGCATTCAGGGTAAGGATTTCAAGATTTATATTAATAGATAATGTGCTATTTAAGAAATCATTTGCAGGTCTATATTTGAGATGTCTCGAAGCCGACCAAGCTAAAGAAGTCCTAAGAGAGTTACATGAAGGATCATGTGGTAACCATTCTGGGGGCAGAAGCTTATATACAAAAGCTCTGTGAATGGGTTATTACTAGCCAACAATGCGATAAGATGCTGCCATCTTTGCCAAGAAATGTGATTCCTGCCAGAGACATAGCGACATTTTGCATCAGCCCGCAGAATTGCTTCATCCAACCCTCTCTACTTGGCCGTTCATGAGATGGGGAATGGATATAATGGGAAAATTGCCTAAAGCTCCTGGGAGAAAAGTTTTCTTGCTTGCTATGACTGGTTATTTCTCTAAATGGGTTGAGGTTGAATCCTATGTGCAAGTTCGTGATAAGGAAGTCATATCCTTCATTAAGAGAAATATATTTAGTAGGTTTGGCATCCCATCTGAAATAATATGTGATAACAGATCTCAATTCATCAGCAAGAAGACCAAAGATTTTCTTGCAAGGTGGGAGTTAAGATGGTGACATATTCACCTGTGCATCCTCAAGCTAATGGCCAGGCAGAATCAAGCAACAAAATAATCACCAATAACCTGAAGAAGAGGCTAGATCAAAAGAAAGGAAGATGGGCAGAAGAGCTTTCCTTTGTCCTTTGGGCAGATAGAACCACACCAAAAAACGCGACAGGCCAAACCCCCTATTCCTTAGTGTTCGGAGCAGAAGCGGTCATCCCAGCAGAAATTGTCGTCCCCAGTGCCAAGCTCAAGATGTTGACACCAGAGCAAAATAATGCCAACCTGAGTCATGATCTAGACACCATTGACGAACTAAGGGACCTTGCAAAGATCAGGATAGCAGCATATCAACAGAAGATTGCAAAATCCTACAACAAGAATGTTAGATTGCGAAAATTCCAAGTTGGTGATTTAGTTCTACGGAAGGTATTTCAGAATACAAGAGAACCCAATGCTGGAAAGATGGCTCCCAAATGGGAAGGGCCATACCTAGTGGATGCTGAAGCAGGCAAAGGTTCCTATTGGATATCGACTTTAAAAGGAGCAAGGATTCCCAGAAGCTGGAACGCGATCCATCTCAAAACCTACTTTATGTAAGTTTACATGATTATTTTACAATGCAAATAAAACCAAGGTACGATCTTTACCATCCTAAGTTCAATAAAAGTACTTGTTTCCATTTTTATTCAATTTTTGGAATAATTACTGACTTAAGCATTGGAGGGGCGTTAGCTAAGCTAACGTCCACTCCTAACATGTTTCTGTTTTGCAAGGAAACAAGAAGCATTAGAATAAAACTCATTGGTTAACTAAGATGTAAGCATCTTCCCAAGAATTTGACGTCTTATATATGGTACGGACTATCTCTCAATCTTTGTTTAAAAAATGTTTTTTATTCTTTTATTTTCTTTTAATAAAATGTGACATCAGAAAAGATGTCGAAGTCTTTCATTAACTTGTTATTTTGCAAGAAGTTGGCATCTTAAACTAGAAATCTCCAAATTCAGTCCAAATCCTCGTGAAAACAACCGTTTTGAGACTGGCCATCTCACTTTCGTTTAAGGTACTTAATCCCTTCAAAGGTTTAAAGAAATTTCTTTCTTTCACCGCATTAAGGTTTAAACACCTCGCCTGAAGCGCACGATGTCAACCTTGATTGAGGTGTGTGGTGAGCCCGTATGTTTAATATATACGAATTACCCATCACCACTCAATCAATGTGTTAGACCCTAAGATCTTTACAATTGGTTATGACACTTACGTGTCATCTAAGTACAAACGGTTATTGACATTTACATGTCAATCTAAGTAATGGCAAAGGATTTCTACATCCACTCGCAAGTTGTTACCATCTACGAAGAGGTTAACATATCAACCTCCTAAAAACATTTTTCATAAAGATACTTGGGGAAAGTTTTTTTCCAAAACCCAAGCAAAAGTTTTTCCTACAGAAAGCATAAACAGTGCTGGACCAACCCAACACTTGAAAAACAAATTGTCTTGACCCTTATGGGCCGATTACAAACCAAAATATTGTCTTCAGGACGCAGCCCATTGCAAACCAAAGTTTTTAAACCAAATTTTTTCAAAACCAAAAGTTTTTACCATGTTACCTTCTTCCTTCATGGGGTGACTACTGCCGCTGATGTTGTTGCTGCTCCTTCATCCAAGATATCATCACCCTTGGCTGCAGAAGATCCTTCTCCTACCTCCTCTCCCTTAGCTTCCAAGGTCTTTAAGAGGGAACGCTGTTGCTCAACATTCCACTCTGTGTGTTTCCCGGCATGGAACTCTTCCATCATTTGAATCTTGATTGCAACCATGCTCTGGGCAGCGGAGGCCATCATACTCTTCTTTAAATCCTCAATCTCATGCAGCTGTGTGTCTTGAAGGGAAGATATCCCTGCCATCAAGCTTTCCACCTCCTTCTGTAATTCTTCATTTCTCTTAGCCCCGGCTTCCCTCTGTTTCTTGACTTGAATAAGTTCTAGCACCAGCTTCCTATTCCTTTCCTCAAGAGCGTTCATTCTTATCTTAGCAGCATTAACACCCTGCAAAAGGCCAAAAGGTAGGTCAAAACCATGGATACACTATTTTCTTTGAGACTCTGTTTTTCATAAAAAAAAACTTACCACTGCTGCCCTAGCCAGCGCCTCTTCCACATCCCCTAAGCCTGTTTCATCCACATTTATCACCTCCTTGGAACTGCTCTTCCTCTTCTTCACCCTGGCTCCTACAGATGGTGCCTCCATCTCCCTTTTGGGCTCCAACACCTGACTGCTTGCCTGAGTTTGCCCCACAAAATCTTGAAGATCCTTAAGAGAAAAGGCAGCGGTAAACTTTGAAACTGTCAGAAGAAGTGCATTGTCAGAAGAATTCAGAATCCAGAAACACCAAGATAATGTGCACAAAGATTAAAAAGAAAACTTACCAATAGACATTTTGGTGGAGGGTGGTATCCCTTTATCCTCAGAGATTGCTATATCTTCGAAAGGTTGGAAAGATCTTTCTCCCTCTGAGAACTCCAATAACCTGTTCACCTTCCCAATTGTGTCAGCAGATGGAGGGAAAATCTTAGCCCAATCGATAGCTGCAAAAACAGACAACGAAATTACAACAGGTAAGTGCGGGAAATAAGGAAAAAGTGAAGTTTGAAAGAGGGATACCTTCCCTATTCCATTTCATTGCCAAGAAATTTCCTTCCTCCAAGGAATCCTTCTCGACAAAGAAATATTTTGATTTCCAACCCCTATCACTCACAGTTACTTTCAAGAACAAGGGTTTCATTCCAGTCCTAGTCTTAAGAAGGTATCTGGTAGACCCAAAAGTTTGGAGCTCATACACAAAAGCCAACTCCTTCAAACCTATGTCTAAACTGAATTCACGGTTCACCCTCAAAACACAAGAAAAGATCCTCCAAACCATGGGCATCACTTGTACAATAGCAAGGTTAGTCTTTCTAAAAAACTCGTTTATCATTGCAGGGAAAGGATAAGAAAAACCCAAAGTAAAGGGATACTCATAAAGACAAACCCATTTCGGAGAAACGAAATCGGACCTAAGAAGAACATTGAATGGTCTAAAGATAGTAGAATCCGAGAAGCAGTGTCGATCCTTAAGGGATTCGATCAATTCATTGTTAAAAACACAGATTTCTTCATCTGGTTTCTTCAACAAACCTTCACACGAGAAACCCTCGTCCTCGTTTAAACTCAGAGGATTTTTCGTGGTTTTTACTTTTTTCGATTTCACCATTTTTTTGAAAAAGCAACAGGAAGAAAAAGAGAGGGAAAGATTTTACCTTCAAGGAAGATTCACCGCCGTGAAGAAGAACGGATGAAAGTGATGGGAAAAGGTGAAGGAGAAAGTGAAAAAGGTTTCCAATTAAAAACCCTAGATCTTGGGGTGGTTACGCTAATTAAATGGAAGTTAACTCCTCAACCGCCACCTAACTTCTCAAAAACTTAACCGCGGAGCTTCTAGAAAGACGTGGAAAAAACCAACCTTTTAAATTCATTTAAAAGACAGTTTTTTGGGGACAATTGTTGTGGGTAAAATTCAGGATTGCTACGTCTTGAGTTTTTGTCAGCATGTCAAACTCTTCACTCTCGAAGGCAAGGTAAAAATTATTTACTTAAATTATTTAATTATTTATTTATGTTATATTTTAATTACAGGGATAAAAAAGTACGTGGGAAAAACGTGTCAGATAAACTCCTTTCAACGGCTTGGAAGACTAAGTCAAGATGTGGATAACTCACCGAAATTATAGGGAGTTTGTTAGGATTTTATCTTTTTGTTATTTTATTTCTTATTTATAAGCTTATGGCTGGAAACGAAAAAACACAACACACAAGAACACACGCACTACACTCACACAGTTCAAAAATACTTTGTAATATGCCATAGCTTTCTACTTTGTAATTCATTATTAATACAATTGTTTGGGAAGGTAGGTGCTCATAATCACCTCCCGAGGTTTTGTGCCAGCGAGATAGTTATCTCAAGGGTTTTCCTCGTTACATGATCGAGCCATCTTGATTACATTGTTGCACCAATTATATTCCATTACACCCTCCTTAGCTACATTTCAATTCCTATCATTGTTGACTGTTTTTAGCCAAAACACCTACGTTCCCTTTTTACAAGAAAGACTAAGGGACTCAGGTCTTCGTAGTTCATTCTGGTGAACTATTGGGATTTTAGTTTTTTTTTTATGTGCAACCCTGTCTTTTGCCTAGACCACACTTTTTAGATTTTCAGCCTAGCTGGGCATTACTCTTTTTGCACTATATTTTTTTATATATTTTTTCTTTTTTTTATGTGCAACCCTGTTTTTTGCCTAGACCGCCCTTTTTGGAGTTTTCAGCCTAGCTGGGTATTACTCTTTTTGCACTATTTTTTTATTATTATTATATATTTTTTTAGACATAATACCGGCGGAGCTTGTCACCGTTGACTGGATGAACAAAGGGATTTTTGTTCAGGTCCGCAAGCTTCATTGCTCCTCCCGAGAGTATTTTCTGCACCACATACGGGCCGATCCAAACGGGTTCCCACTTTCCCAGAGGGTTGACTCTGGTAGGGGGCTTTACTTTCAGTACTAGGTCACCCTCTTTGATGTCTCTGGCCTTGACCTTTTTGTCGAATGCCCTGGCCATTCGCCTCTGGTAGGCTCGGGTGCATTCCATAGCTTTTAGCCTCCTTTCATCAAGTAGGGCCAATTCATCATGACGGCTGCGTAGCCATTCTACTTCATTGATACTGTTTTCCAGGAGGACCCTCAATGACGGGATTTTCAACTCTACTGGCAGCACCGCTTTCATCCCGTAGGTCAGGGCGAAGGGGGTTTCTCCCGTGGCTGTTCTAACAGACGTTCTGTAGCCCCAGAGTGTCAGATGTAACTTTTTGGGCCAGTCACGACCACAGATGGCCATTTTTTGGATAATCCTTTCGAGTGTCTTACTGGCAACTTCTACTGCTCCATTGGTCTGAGGCCTGTACGGGGACGATTTGTGGTGAGTGACTCTGAATTCTGACAGAAATCTATCGCAGTCCCTTTCAAAGTGTGACCCATTATCTGAAATGATCTCATTGGAGACCCCATATCTACACATGATGTTTTCTTTGACAAACTAGGCCACTTTCTTGGAAGTGAGGACCTCATAAGACCTTGCCTCTACCCACTTAGTGAAGTAGTCCACTGCCACTAGCACAAATTCATGCCCATTGCTTCCTATCGGGGCTATCTTTCCTATCACGTCAATGCCACAAGTTGCAAGCGGCCAAGGAGTCGTCATGCAGTATAGGTCATGATGCGGAAGATGATTGAGGTTGGCAAACCGTTGGCATTTGTAGCACTCTCGGAAATGCTGGACACAGTCTCTTTCCATGGAGATCCAGTAGTAGCCCATTCTGAGGATCACTTGCATCAATGCCCTGGCATTCATATGAGGGTTGTAGGGACCATTGTGGACTTCGGTCATTAGCTCTTTTGCCCTTTCTTAGGTGACACACAAGAGGAGTGGCCTTTGGTACCATTTCTTGTACAGGTCGCCCCCCAGGATGACATAGTGAGAGGCCAACCGTTTCAAGGCTTGCAAGCTCTTGGCTTTGATGCCTTCCCTTGGTCTACCTTCTTCATCTCTGAAAGATGACTCCCCATCTTTGAGGAACTGGTAAATCTGACTGTACCAGGGTTCCTTGACAGGCTCAGGTCCCAAGTCTATTTCGCAACAAAAAGCCGGGGCTTCTCTTCTACCCACTCTGAATGGTTTTCTTACATTTCCCTCAGGGATCTCTACCAATCAGGCTAGAGTAGCTAAGGCATCTGCAAATTTTTTCTTGTCTCTCGGCAGGTAATGGAAAGTCACTTCTCTGAACTGCTCAGTCAATTCCTCCATGTAGGCATGATACCTCTGAAGATTAGGATCCACAGTCTTCCACTTGTTGAAGACCTGGTTGATGATCAGGGCTGAGTCTCCATAGACCTCAAGTTCCTTGACATTCCTTTTTAAGGCATCCTCCAAACCAGCGATACAAGCTTCATACTCTGCAGCATTATTCATGGCAGGGAAGTTCAACTTGATGGCTATTGGCGTGTGCTCATCTTTCGGGTCAACCAGTAGCATTCCTATGCCATTTCCCCTTTTGTAAGCCGCTCTGTCAAAGAAAAGCTGCCATCGGTTCTCAGGCTCAACTGCGAAGATCCCTTCATCTGGGAATTGGGGCTCAGGCCCTCGATCCTCATTGCTAGGGAAGTTTACCAGATGGTCTGACAACGCTTGACCTTTGATTGCCTTTCTCGTCACATAGTTGATGTCATACTCAGCCAGGAAGAATGACCATTTTGCTAGACGCATCGAAAGGGAAGGATTGTCGAAGATGTACTTGATGGGGTCCATTTTTTAGACCAAGTTCACAGAGTGGGCCTGCATGTAATGCTTCAGCTTACCGACTACCCAGACCAGTCATGCACAAGTCTTTTCACATGCCGAGTAATTGAGCTCACTTCCTTGCAGCTTCCGACTGACAAAATAAATGGAATTCTCTACCCGAGAGTCCTTCTTTTCCTGAGCCAGCATAGCCCCAACTACCGTATCAGTGACAGTGAGATAGAGCAGAAGAGGTTTCTGTCCATGTGGGGGGCATAGCACCGACGGATGTACTAGGTATGCCTTGATTTGGTCAAAGGCATCCTGGCATTCCTCAGTCCATTCTGTGTCCACATTTTTCTTCATGAGCTTAAAGATGGGCTCGCACATGGTGGTCAGCTGGTTGACAAAATGGTTGATGTACTGTAATTTGCCCATAAAGCTTTTGACCTCTGTCTGAGTTCGAGGCGACCTCATGTCCATAATGGCCTTGATCTTTCGGGGATCGACTTCAATGCCTCGTTCTATGACCATGTACCCAAGCACTTTTCCCCTTGACACTCTAAAGGTGCATTTAGCAGGGTTCAGTCTCATGGAATGCTGTCTCAACCTCTCAAATAACTTTCACAGGTTGACAAAGTGCTGTCTATCCGCACCTTTGGAATGGATTATCATGTCATCGACATAGATCTCAATTTCTTTGTGGATCATGTCATGAAAGAGAGCAGTCACTGTCCCTTTGATACGTAGCCCCGGCATTCTTAAGTTCGAAAGGCATCACCGTATAGCAGTACGTCCCCCACGGTGTGGTGAAGGCTGTCTTTTCTTGGTCCTCCTCGGCCATCTTGATCTGGTTGTAGCCAGCAAAGCCATCAATGAAGGATTTGACTTCGTAGTTAGCAGTGGCGTCCACCAGAATGTCTATGTTTGGCAATGGATAGTCATCCTTGGGATTGGCCTTGTTCAGATCCCGAAAATCTATACAGTATCATACCTTCCCATTGGCCTTAGTCACAGTCACGATGTTTGATAACCATGTCGGGTATTCAATGACCCTGATGAATCCTACCCGCAGTAGCTTCTCAATTTCTTCTTTGACCTGTAGAGACCACTCTGGCTTGATCTTTCTTAACTTCTGTTTCACTGGCTTGGCATCTGGTGCCAGAGGGATTCTGTGCTCCACAATCGAGCTATCTAGCCCCGGCATGTCCTTATACGACCATGCAAACACATCAATGTATTCTCTGAGCAGATTGACTAGTCTGTCCTGTTCATCCCTTGGAAGAAGTTCCCAATCTGTGTCTCTTTAGGTTCCTCGATAGTACCCAAGTTAACACTTGTCAAAACCTCCTCGGCAGCTTGGGCCCGGTTTTCCTCTTTATCGGTAACTTGCTTAAAGATTTCTTTAATGTATTGTTCATTTAGTGTGTTTGCATCTTGTTCAAGTGAATCATTATTAACTGTTGTTAAGTTATTAGTTAATTTATCATTTTTTTAAGTTGGCAATAAGGGGATACTCGAAAATATCTATCATTTCATTCAAAGCGAAAGGAAAGATAACATTGGCTACATATTCATAATCTTCAGGCGTGAGGCCTTCAGATGACTCAGAGGACTGGAATTCGAAGACTCCTGACTCAAACGACTCTTGACCCTAACGACTCTTGACCCTACACTACTTATTGACCGAAGTGTTTGACTGGGTTGGACAGGAGGTTACTCTTTGCTGCTGCCCTAGGGAGAAGCAGTCTTGTTGGCGTTCTTCAGAAAGCTGGAAACCTCAAACTAATCAAAATCTTGTCCAGGATCATTCATAGGTTGGTGCCTCGGGAAGATGGTGAGGGGATCCAGAGAAGCCTGGTGCAATCTCTCAGTAAGCTCGTCCGTGACAACTGGACTCATTTACTGGAGGGTCTGATTCATCTTGTCGAGACACTGCTGGTAGGTCATCTTCTCTCTGCTGATCTTTGATACCACAACTTTGTCTGTATAACCAACAGGAGGGTTGGCCTGGATGATACTGATAAAGTCTTCCTTGGGTAAAACTTTGATTATGCCCTAATTAACCATGTGTTCTATGAGAGTCTTATACTCTGCCTCCAGATCTGCTAGCTTTTCGTTGAACTTCACAATGGCTATGAATTCAGAGTTTTCTGCCTCCAGAGGATCAATGGCGACGGGATTGTTAGGCTGGATATTGTCTTGGCTGATCGTCTCCTTAGTGGGCTCCTTAGCGTAGCTGACATAATAGTCGAACTTGCCTGAGGGCTCTCCCAGAGTTCCTACACTCGTGTCCCCTGCTTCATACCTTTCTTTCAGCTTTTGTTGCATGGACTTCTTCTTCTTCTTCCTTGAGGGAGCATCTTCGTTAATCCAGTCTTGGTAAGCGTCTTCTAAACATTCGTCACAATCACAAACGTCATACCAAATGTGGGGTCTGGGCTGAGCTGGGACGACCCCTCCAGGCACTTGGTTACCACCATTGTTCATTACCACACCGGCCATTCTAAATCCTGGGTTGATAAGACTGACGGTTTTGATGAACTATCTGAGATCTCTGCACTGACAAGCTGCTGACCCTGTATTCTCACCCACTTCTTTCTCGCTGCGGGAAAGGGATAGGAAAGGTTTAGACTCTGGGGTAGGTGTTTAGGCTGAAGGCTCAAGCAATATGCAAATTAAGAATCTTCCAGTTTACTTAAATCAGTGTCTTTTATTTATTTCTATTTGGTTGGAAAAGGGGTTGCCCTTCTTTTTCGCAACTACTCTAGATCCTGGATCAGTGGGTTCCGTCACTACGTCTATAAGCCCCTCATTTTCCACCTGTATTTCGACCTCCCAGAGTGGACAGCCCCGAGCGAGGGTCCTATAGGGCACGCGAATCCCACCGACCTAGAGAGAAGAACACTCCTAGGGTCTAGTGGGTCATAAGAACTTTTAACGCACGAGCAATGCGGATTATAGTCAAGGCAATGCCGGAAAAGCCGGGAAAGTCTCGTCTTTCAGCCTTAACGGAATTTCGGCAGAGTTTCGCTTACGCGATTGACGTTTTGACTTTGGCATTGTCCAAGAAAATAATAGGCATGGGTCGGACGATAAAAGCCGAATGACACGGCGTCACATTGAACTTTGTTACATACGTTGCGCGAGTCAAAGTCAAAGTCAATGCCGGGTCAAGATCTTGCCAATTTTTCCTTGACGGAATTTCGGCAGAGCTTCGCTTGCGCGAAAGATCCTAATTTTTTTTTGGCGCGGACTCGGGCTTGACTCTTACATATCCCGTGTGGGTCAAAGTCAAAGTCAATGCCGGAGTCAAGATTCTGCCAATTTTTCCTTGGCGGAATTTCGGCAGAGTTTCGCTTGCGCGAAAGATCTTGACTTTCGACATGGGCTAGGGTTTGACCTTTTACGGGGGTATGCAATGAGGCTATATGACACGGTCTAGACCAAAAACCAACCAAAAAGTCACGGTTTTAAGATGTGTGACACGGACTAGTGCATTGGTCGACACTGGCTGCCATGGGGAGTTTGGGATGATTTCGTGGGCACCCGGGAGCATCATAATGTTGTCCGTGACTACAGCTGAACAACCACCCCGGGTTAAAAGGACGTGCTTGCAAAGTGTACAGGATATAATGGTGCACGTAGTGTGCGGCCTCCTAAAAATGTTCCTTTTTGAGTTAAAACAGAGATTTTCAGAAATATGTTTTAAAGGAATGATTTTCGGGATGGGGGAAATGCAACAATTAAGCACGTAAATTTTCTGGAGCCCGGTCAGCCTTGGAACTGAATAGCCCCAAGCTGCCAAAGCTGCCAGATTAACCTCAGAAGTGTCCTGGTGGAACTGCCCAAAGAAGCCGCCCGGCCATGATCCAGGTAGATCAAGCCGTACGGCTGGATCAAGCAGTTTTCCAGGATCCAAATTTTTTCATTTCCAGGTTGTTTCCCCGAAGATTTTGGCACCTTTTCAGCTCCAGAAAGCTTCCTGTTCAGTATTCAGAATATGCACAATCCCAATAATCAAGATGCATGCAAAAATAATGGAAGAAAAATAAACACGAAAATTAGATCCGCGGCGGAAGGCTAACCCACAAAAGCTTTTCTTCTTTTTCTTTTTTTTTGAAATGATACCGGTACGTAGCATTGTTCTACCATAATTTATCCCCGACTCCACAAGGAGGCGTTGAAGAGGAAATTTAATGGTTTCCACCTATATACCGAGTATCATTTTTTTATTATTATTTAAAAAGAAAGCTTATTGAGATCCCCAGTAGAGTCGCCAAACTGTGAATGTGGGCCCAAGATCGCGGGTTTTTTGTGAACCGCTTTCTCGTGTAAGGGGTCACCACTTCACATCAGTTTGAAGACATCCGGTTTAAATTGAAAAACGGAGTCGCCACGCCATTTTGATTTCCTCAAAACTTTGAAAAAAAGGAATAGGGTCCGGAGGTTAAGTTACTCCATGGGAAGAACGTTTGGCGTTCACCCAAGAAGCCTTGCCAAAGCAAGTCTTCCTGGATCCAATTTTCATGCTTGCTTTGTGCTCTCGTGTGTGTGTGTGATTTGAAAAGGGGAGGGAATGTGCCAAGTTATCTTCCGGACGTATAAACCATTTGAGTTGGTTATCGCTCGGGATTCCTTGGATTTTGATGTGTTCGAGATTTTGATCCCGTGCTCATCTTGGACTTATGATCATCATTAAGTGACCCTTTTTCGCCCTCCCGTTGGGATAATCAACCATGTTAGGCCTTGGAAGCCTTGGTGTGTTTTAAACCAACGTTCTTTGGGACAAGGTCATATGTGATCGAAATGGAGGGACACCTTTTTATAGTCCAAGAATGAGACTCTTTAGAAAGGAAGAGCCTTTGCCCATCAATCCTACATCTTGAGACGATTTGAGCTTAGTAGGGACATTTATGCTCATCTCAAGTGATGATCGGAGATGTAGGGGCTAAGGTCCATCCACTTCTATAGGGACTTCAACTATGGCACCTTTAATGGAGGAAACGATGTAAAGATGAGACCTTTACACCGATCCGCCCCACGGGATGCTTTAAGTACCAAAGGGACTAAGGGAAGGGGTATAAAGATTGGATCTTTATACTCATTTTATGTCTTTTTGTGCCTTAGGAAGGTCACTAGACAATCCTTGGAGAGTGATCCAACTATGAGGGACATGGGGGAGTTGCATTTGAAAGTAAAGATTGCATTTTTATGGAAATGAGTGTAATGAACACTATGAAAACTGAGACTATGGATGTAAATGGAAGACCTTTGAGGCTTTCCTATGTCCTTTAAGAACCTTTTAGGTGGACAATCCTTGGAAGCAAGGTCAAGGAAAAGGGGAATGACATAATGATAATAAAGATGACATTTTTATGAAAAGATGACATTTTTATGTAATAAAAGAGAGATCTTTCACAATATCATGTGATGAATCCTCCCTAGAACAAGCTACTTGTGGACCCTTGTTCATCATTGGGATGGATTCTCCATGAATCATATGTGATTAGGGGAAAGGGGGATATTATGTCTACATAATAAAGATATGATTTTTGTGACAATATATCACATGTAATGGCAATAAATGGCAAGATAAATAGCAAATAAGCAATATGACATTATAACAAGTATATTTCAAAGAGGAAGGAAGGAGAGGTTACCAATGGTGGTTTTCCTCTATCTCCCTTGGGATTTTCCTAAGGAAGGAGTGGCTTTGGATAGATTTTGGAGAGGAGGGAGGTGATTTTTGGAGAGTTTTAGCTACTGGAAATTCGTGGTTTCAGTTGGGCAGAGTAACAATACTCCAAATTCTCTCTTAAAATGAATAGACGAGGCCTCTATTTATAGTCTGATTTGTGCTTCCTAATAAAGCCGTGCGGCATTAACCTCTGGCTAATGAAGTCGTGCGGCATTATCCCTTGGTGACTCAGCCTGTTTCTAGAAACATGCAAGGTGGCGCCTAGAAACTCCCTTCCAGCGAGGGACTGCTTGGAATTTTAATTCCTAGCAAGTCCTTCACCCCTTGGAAGGTTTGGGAAAGTTCCAGAATTGCCCCTGAACTTTAGGAAAGTTCGGGGAATTACCGAGAAACTTAACCGGAAGGCATGAGCCAGATTTGGGTACTTACAGTCGGGGTTGTGTGGGAGTTGATAGTGTTGAGATTTTTGATGCATCATTTAGGAACTTGGTGCCTCTTACCTAGTTGTTGAAACATTTAGGGGCGTGAGGTGCCTCTGACCGAGTTGCATTTGAGGACTTGGTGTCTCTGACTGAGTTGCATTTGAGAACTTGGTGTCTCTGACCAATTTGCATTTGAGAACTTGGTGTCTCTGACCAATTTGCATTTGAGGACTTGGTGTCTCTGACCAATTTGCATTTGAGGACTTGGTGTCCCTGACCAATTTGCTAGAAATTTTGAGGGCGTGAGGTGCCTCTGACCGAGTTGCTGGAACATTTGAGGTATGTTCATTTGTTGAGGATAACTGAGAACTTGGCATCTCTTACCATTTGAGAACTTGGCGTCTCTGACCGAATTGCAGGCACTGGAGGTTGTCTCATATGTTTTGCCTAGAATGATCTCTTGCCGAAGAAGAGATTTGATTTCTTGAGTTTGATTTATCAACAGATTGTCGTAGGCTAAGATGATAAGGACCTGAGTCGTCTTAAGTAGAGGTGATACGGACTTGAGGCACCGAAAGACGGAGGTCTTGCGAGTTGGTCACGCAACTTTGTTGAAACCACTGATTTTGGGCCTTGGTGAATATCTTCCTTGTTGAGGATAGGTCTCAATAGCGATGGAAAATGGTCTTTTGCGTTTGAATTCCTACATTCGTTACTGAAGAGACAAACAAAGATATATATGACATTTATGATGATGCATGGAGGCATGAGATGGTATGACCATGAATATGTTAACAAGGCTAAAGGGGTGACAAACAATTCGTGAAATCACTTAGGATGATGATTTTTTTATCTGTTTTTTTTTTAATTTTGCTTTTGGGGCAGGCACGAGCCTAATTTTGGGCAAAAGTATTTCCTATGTTGATTTGTAATCAATTAAGGTTATTTCTCTTTGTGCATGTCACATGAGCCACGGACTGACTCTTTTGCGGGAAAGCAATGTGAGAGGGGTTTTATGAAAGAATGTGTTGGGGAAATGTGTTTGGGAAATGTTTGAGACAGGTTTCGAGCAGGTGGTTGTATCCTTGGGTGTGGACTGAACTGCTGTTGTTGTCGAGGTAATGTTGCCAAAAGGTATCATTAGGACCAGAATTCCCTCTTGGGTTGAGATCAGGTTTAATCGGGTCTTGATTAAAGTTCCTTTCTCGAACTCTGGCACTTGAAGCTGATGCTAACAGGCTTTTAGAACCAAAGACTAAAGCAATTGTCAAAGTGACCAAACCTCTCTTCTGAGGATGGATGTGACTTAGCGAAGCCCCTGGTCTGAGGGAAAAGCTTGGCGGCGAAGCCCCAGGTTCTGTTAAATTGAGGAAAGATCCTTTCATTAGCAAAGCCCCGGCTTGAAGAGATGACTTGATAGAGATTCGATTGATGGTCTGATCCAAGATAACAGTGAAGCACCAAACTGACTGGTCATCCAAAGAGGGAGTCGGTTTGAAGCGACCTCAAGGAATCCATGAACGACACTTTCTTCAAACGACTTGGAAGCCCCTGACTTGACAAAGCATTATGGGAAAGGCCTGAATGAATTGATTATAAAACCAAACTGGTTGGTCAACCATGACAGATCCCAAAAGGCATTTAATGCATCCCCAATTCGTTTAAGCATCACATTATGAAGTGTGAAACCCATCATGGATTTCAAAAGAGATTCTCATTCTGGTGAGTGCTAAGGGGTCTTGTAGACTCGACTTCCAATGTTGGACTTAAAGTCATGATTAAGCCCCAATCCTGACACCAAAGAATTTGTTCGTGTCAGGCTTTCAATAAACAAAATTTCTCTTTGATTGGCAAAGCCCCGGTTTGATGAACTGAGTAGGCGAAGTCTAGATTTCGAAGAAGTGACTTGGTGAAGCCCCAATCTTATGACCTAGCAAAAGTCCCAATCTGATTGGTACTGCAAAAGTGATCCTGGGATTAATCTGACCAAGACTGAATCCATCTTGTGATATAGTGAGGAACCCGATGCGGACCCAAAAATGACTAGAGAAGCCCCAATCTAAAGAAATGGCTTGATGAAGCCCCAACCTTGAAGAGTTTCAATGCAGCCCTAATGCAAATTGTAGCAGAAGAGGGAAAACATATCCTTTCATACTTACTTTCTTATTTTCTTTAGTCAATCAGTCAACCGCAAGAAGATGTGAAAGAAAAGAATTTTAGAAATTTATACATGCAGGGGCATATTTTTCGAAAGGGGGGAATAGATCCCGATTTTGTGTCATTTTGATGGCCTCATTCGACGTAGGCACAAGAACTCGCTTTGGGTTTGACTCTTTTGAGAGAGTATAAGTGTAGAAAGGTTTGTAAAAGTGTATGAGAGCCCCTACTGACAGAAAATCAGTGTTTAGCACTATTTTTCCTATAATGTAGAAAAGAAGACTTGTCAAGACATCTGAAAATTTATTTTATTTACAATGATCACAAGATTGCTTAAAACCCTTTATTAATGTTCAGGTTATTCAACCACTAATCTCGATATGAACAAACATTTTGATTAATCATGAGGAGAAAGTCAACCAATGCGAAGAAAGTTTGTGTATAGGAGAGGCCATTGATGAGACCGAATTTTCTGGAATTTGAATGTGTTTATGACCGGACCATTTCTGGTTGCCTAGATTCCCCTCATTATGAGGAGCTCAGGTTGTCGTAGTTCGGGCTGAACTGTGTTTGGCTTTGGGAAAGGGGTATGAATATTTGTGGTTCCTTTGGTGAGAAGGCTCGGATGAGAAGGTTGGATGATGAGGCATGGGCCTTGAGATGATTCCTTGACAAGTCATTTTGGACAGCTTCTTCCGTAATTGCTTCTTGATCGTCGTCTTTCATCGGGGGAGAAAGAATTTGCATATCACCCAAGGGCTCATGAAATGCTTTTGCCTTTGCTTTAACAGCTCCATTGTTATCGACCACTTCCATTCTTCGAGCTTCGGTTTTGCCCATCTGCCAAGCTTTTGATTGGCAGTGCTGGATCCTTGGCCTCATTTTTTTTTGAAGCACATAAGTACGAACGCAAGCCCCTGCTTGAACTTTCTTGATGCACATGGGGGCGATGGCAAGCTCCTAGGTTGTTGTCGGTATGGGGTCAATCTTTCGATGCTGAGTGACCTTTTGTTGTTCCTTGAAGTTGCTAGAGCCGTCAAGTTGGGACGGTCCCACCCATCCCGTCCCGTGTACACACTTGCTGATTCATAAATGTTTGATATCCCAGCCAAGGCTTCAATATCCACTCAAAGAAGCTTACGGCTAACAGAAGCTGACTGCAGATATGTAGTAAGCAACAGCACATATTCTAAAGGCAACACTCTGGTAGTGTTCAAAAAACCACATAAAATAAATCAAATGGTGCTTACTGATATCATAACTAGCATCATATCATCAAAATCCACTCAAAGAAACATGTGACGTGCAAGTGCAAGCAATTACAGCTACAAGGCATCATATCGGATTTATTCTAATTTAAAACATGAGGTGAACATTATCAAGATGGCAAATGCACAGATTACAGCAGTACCTGGCTGACATCTTCCAGAAGAAACCTTTCCAATTCGCCGAAAAGCAGGTTTGGCCTCACCTCTATGACCATTACAAGCCACTGTGTTACAAGAACCATGAAGACATAACTAAATGCATCTAAAAACAAAAGAGGCTTTCCCTTGTAAATTTACGAGGTACTACATGAATATACAAGAAAAAAAATCAAAATCCGAAGCCAATAATAGAGCTTAGTAAAGTGATGTTTTGTTTGGCGGAAAAATGGGTTTGCAGTTATAGTTTGCTGTAACATATGGCTGAACTAGGAGTCATGTGCGCGCTCTAGAATCTCAGTTCTAACTAGTCTGGTAAGCTGTTTGGTTCTTTTACTATGGCCTTCTTATTACAAGCTGTATCATATACTTTGGCTGCCATGATTTGTTATCATGTCAAACGATTCCGAGTCCAGAACATCCTTTCGTCTCAGTCTCGCATGCTAAACATTGAACATGCCCAATATTAGACCCTTTCTCATGTTTTGCAGGTTTGGCACTGATGTCATGGAAATGGTTGCTTCCTGGACAAAAAACATGTGATTTGGCGCCTAGTCAACGCCTAATCCCTACTAGTCAACGGGTCTCACATTGTCCCGCGGGATCCCGCATCCCGCAAATGGGACAGGATGGGATGGAGTATTTTAGTCCCGTCCCATTTTGTCCCATCCCGTCTCGTCCCATTCCCGTCGTGGGACAACATACTTTTGTCCCATCCCATCCCGTATTTCCGAATTGACAGCTCTAGATATTGCCGCCGTCGTTGACTTGGTCAAGGTGATGGTGGGAAAATGATTTGGGAAGTGTATGGCTTGATTGAGGCCTTTGTGAGATAAGGAAAGTGTATGGGGAAGGCATTAGTTGACTTTCTCACACCGATTAATCAGAACATTAATTATTTCGAGAGATTATTTGTTGAGCAATGCAAGTGATCATATAAAATAAAACCAGTTCATTAAATGTAATGTAGGTGTGCAAATAATGTCTTAAGTCTAGCAAGAAAAGAAAAAATACTCTTTTATAGAAGATTTAAGATTAACTACAATGCCTAAGGAGGACTTGATTGAACGAGGAAAATACTAGAACCTACGAAGGTTGACTGAGAGATTGTTTTATCTTTTAATTTTGTTTAAGTATAAGTAACCACTAGCCTAGCTACTCTTCGCTGGTTGGACTGCCAGGGCACTTGAGCTTTCCTTCGTCGATCAACCCTTGGACTTCTTTCTTCAAAGTCAAACACTTTTCATAACAGGTGTGTACCTTTGGCAAAGGAGTTAGATCTGAGTTGACTGGCTCTGTTTCCCACTCCATGACATTCATGTTGGCATTGTTTGGGGAAAGATTGTTAGATGTACGTGGGCATTCAAGCATCCCATCTTCTATCAGCTTCCGGATCTCATGCCTCAAATAGTGGCAATCATTAGTGTCGCGTCCGTGGTACTGGTGGAAACGACAATGCTTAGACTCATCCAATCAAATTTTAGGGTTCTTGGGCTTCCAATTCTCCAATGGCTTTATCAGCTTTTCTTTCACTAGTTCTTCCAGTATCTCGCTCAAAGGCATCCCCTCATTGTCATAATGAAAGGAGCGGTGTTCTGGGGAGGCACTATTGTTCCCAAGACTCGGATTTCCATTGTTCAGTTGGTTCCATTATTGGATCTGTCTAAAAGAGGCTGTGGCATTCTTTCCTTTATGAGGAATCGATGCTGAGTTGGGTGCAGTTGCTGCTTGGTACTAGTAGTATTGGGTTACATTTGAGGCTGGTTGTGTCTTCGGGCCTTTCTCGAGCTTAGAACTGGTATTGACCACGCGAGTTTTGGGGCAAGTTGTCCTATCAGGTTCTCTCACTTCGGGCATCTGAACTTTGCGCGGCAGAATCGCTTCTTTGCCTGGTTTGACATCTCGGGTTGAGGGAGTACTGGTATTCATCATGAGATCAAGCTTTTCTTGTATTCGTTTCGCTTTCTCCATCAATATTGCCACATGGGGGTCAACGGGAATTTTCGAATTACTGGAACTCACAACAAGCCTTTTATCAGTAGAGGGAAACGCAGTAGGAGGCCGGTGAAACTGACAGGTGAATTCACTAAGTCCGGTAGGCGGTAATGGAAAACTTGTGGCATCTGGATTTTCTTTTAGCAACTCACTATCGTATTCGGGTGGGTATAGGGGCTTCAGAACATATCCACATGGCTCAAACTGATTATGTGAAGCTGGAGCATAAACTGGCAGGTACTGCTGAAACTGAGAAATAGGTGTGGTTGTAGCATTTAGCCATTGATGATGAATGAATCCCAATCCGTTCTGAGGAGCTGAGGATGATGGAGCCCTGATGGCCTGAAATACTGGGAGGAACTGGGGGGCAGTAGTCCTTGGTGGGGGATCGTATGTCAAAGGAGGAGGGTATTGGTTGTAGGATGGAGGGTATTGGTTATAGGATGGAGGTGTTAAAGTCACTGCTTTGGGAGTTTCATCTTCAACCATGGCCAAAGAACCATTTGCCTCAACTGTTACCTGAACCCCATGGCGGCAGAGAGCATTGATGAGCATAGCTTGTTGCTCTTCATGAATCTTGCAGCTGTTTTCCAAGGCGAGGGCTAACTCTTCCTCTCTAGTCATCGAATTACCCGTACCATCACTATTTTCTGTCATATCTGCCATTCTAAACCGCTGAGTAGACAAAACTGATGATTCTGATGAGCTGTCTGAGCCTGAGGTTTTCTGCACTGAAAAGCTGCTGACCCGGTATTCTCACCCACTTCTTTCTCGCTACGGAAAAGAGATAGGCAAGGTTTAGACTTGGGGGTAAGCAAGGTTTAGGCTCGGGGTAGGTGAGGTTTAGACTCGGAGGTAGGTGAGGTTTAGACTCGGAGGTAAGTGTTTAAACTTAAGGCTCAAGTAACATGCATGTATTGCTTAAGTTTTACTTAAAACACATTTTCTCATAATCCTAATTGATCGAAAAAGATTAGACCTTGAAAGGTCAAGATTGAAAATTGGACCGTGAGGGTCTCGATTAGAGATTTGACCGTAAAAGGTTGAGATCGAAGATCGGAGATCAGACCGTGAAGGTCGCGATTAGAGATTTGACCGTGAAAGGTTGAGATCGAAGATCGGAGATCGGACCGTGAAGGTCGCGATTAGATATTTGACCATGAAAGGTCGAGATCGGAGATCGGACCGTGAAGGTCGCGATTAGAGATTTGACCGTGAAAGGTTGAGATCGGAGATCGGACCGTGAGGGTCTCGATTGGAGATTTGACCGTGAAAGGTCAGGATTAAAAATTGGAGATTGGACCGTGAAAGGTCGAGATCGAAGATCGGAGATCGGACCGTGATGGTCGCGATTAGAGATTCCAGAAATGGGACCATGCAATTGTGATTCCATTAATTGTTCAAGTTTACTTAAAATAGTGTCTTTTAGTTATCCCTATTTGGTTGGAAAAGGTTGCCCTTCTTTTTCGCAACTACTCTAGATCCTGGATCAGTGGGTTCCGTCACTACGGCTATAAGCTCCTCGTTTTGCACCTGTATTTCGACATCCCAGGGTGGACAGCCCCGGGCGAGGGTCCTATAGGGCAAGCAGATCCCACTGACCGTATTAGAAGAACGGTCCTAGGGTCTAGTGGATCATAGGAATTTTAACGCACGAGCGATGCGGATTATAGTCAATGTCAAGGCCATCAAAGTCAAGTCTTTTAGCCTTAACGAAATTTGAGCAGAGCTTCGCTTGCGCGAGAGATGTTGACTTCGGCGTTGTACAAGGAAGATAATAGGCATAGGTCGGACGTTAAAAGTCGAATGACACGGTGTCGCATTGAGCGTTGTTTCATACTTTGTGCAAGTCAAAGTCAATGTCGGGGTCAAGATTTTGCCAATTTTGCCTAACGAAATTTCGACATGGCTTCGCTTGCGCGAGGAATCTTGACTCTAGCATGGGCTTGGGTTTGATTTTTACATACTCCGTGCAAGTCAAAGTCAAGTTCAATGCCGAGGTCAAGATTTTGCCAATTTTGCCTAACAAAATTTTGGCATGGCTTCGCTTGTGCGGGGAATCTTGACTTTTAGCATGGGCTCGGGTTTTACTTTTACGGGGGCATACGATGAGGCTGTATGACACAGTCTAGACCAAAAACCAACCAAAAAGTCACAGTTTTTAAAAGTGTGACCCGGACTAGTGCAGTGGTCGACACAGGCTGCCATGGGGAGTTTGGGATGATTTCAGGCGCGCCCGGAGTATCGTAACTGCTTGTCCCGTGGACTACGAGATGAACAACCATCCCGGGTTTAAAGGACGTGCGTGCAAAAGTATACAGGATATATATAGTGCGCGTAGTGTGCGGTCTCCTAAAAATTCTTTTTTTTTTAGTTAAAATAGAGATTTTTCATCATGTGTTTTAAAAGAATGTTTTGAGGACGGGGGAAATGCATCACATAAGTACGTAAATTTTCTGGAACCAGGCCAAATTCAAGACTGAATAGCCCCAAATCGCCACGATTTCCAGATTGGCCTCAGATAAAAGTGTCCTGGTGGAACTGCGAATGAAGTCGCGCGGCTCAGATCAGAGAAGATCAGGCCGTCCGGCTGTATTCAACAGTTTTCCAGGTTCCAAGTTGCTGCCTTTCCAGACTGTTTTTCCAGGGATTTTTGGCAACTTTCAGCTTCAGAGTCGCACCTGTTTAGTATTCAGAGTATGCACAAGCCAAAAACAACACAAAAGATGCATGCAAAAAAAGAAAATTGCACAAGCACAAAGATCGGACCTGAGACGGAAGGCTAATCCTCGTAAATGTTTCCAACGCTTCTTATGAGAAAAGAAGTTTGGAGAACATTTACATCTCCCCAGCGGAGTCGCCAAACTGTGAATGTGGCCCCAAAGTTTTACTCTTTTCTTTTTTTATGAAAAAGGGGTCGCCGTTCACCTCAGTTTGAAGACACCGATTTTATGAAAAATGGAGTCACCACGCCATTTTTATTTCCTCAAAACTTTGAAAAAAAGGAAAAGGGTTCAGAGGTTAAGTTACTCCTTGGGAAGAACGTTTAGCGTTCACCCAAGGAGCCTTGCAAAAGAAAGTCTTCCTAGGTCCAAAATTTGTGCTTGTTTGTGTGCTTGTGTTCATGTATGATTTGAAGAAAGAAAAATGTGCCAAGTTTATTATCCGAACGTAAGAACCATTTTTGAAGGTTTTAGTTCGGGATATCTTGGACTTTGGTATTTTCGGGATTTTGATCCCGTGCTCACTTTGGACTTATCATTACGGGACTTATCTACTCCCGTTAGATTAATCAACCAACATAGGCGTAGGAGCCTTGGTATGTCTTAACCTAACTTTCCTTGGGGATTTTAGTCACATGTGATCAAAAGGGGCTTGTCTTTAAGTCAAAGAATGAGACTCTTTAGAAAGGAATGAATCTTTGTCCATTGATCCTACATCTTGAGACAATGATGATTCGTGGGGACATTTTATGTTTGTCTCAAGTGATTATCGGATATTTAGGGACTAAGAATCATTGATTTCTAAAGGGATAAAGATTGTGGCATTTTTATAATGGGCTTGGAGTTTTTATACCAATCCTCACCATGGAATGCATCAAGAACCACGGGACTAGAGGAATGGGATGTAAAGATTGGATCTTTATACTCATCCTATGTCTTTTGTGCCTTAGAAGGCTTTTAGACAATCCTTGGAGAAAGAATCCAACTTTAGGGACATGGGGGGAAATGGTGTAATGTAAAGATTGCATTTTTAATATAAACAATATAGGGAGTATCATTAATCTAAAGACATAATGTAAAAGGGATGATCTTTATGGCTTTTCCTATGTCCTTAATACCTCATAAGGTGGACAATCCTTGGAAAGCTAGATTAATGGGAAGGGGATGACATATAATAGGTAAAGATTGCATTTTTATACATAAATATAGAGGGGAATCACATCATCATATGATAGATCATACCTAGAACAAGCCACTTGTGGAATCTTGTTCTAGGGAGAGATCTCCATTGAATCCTTTGTGTAGGAGAATAGGAAATATGGATCTACATTGATAAAGATCAAAGCTTTATGACAATAAATGAAGATAAATAACAAGTAATAATAGAACAAGAGTATATAGGAGTGTATGAAAGGTAAAGGAAGGAGGATTACCAATATTGGTTTTCTCTATCTTCCAAGGGAGTTTTCCTAGGCAATATCTATTTAGGAATAGATTAAGGTAGGGTTAGTGTATGAGTGAGGAGGGTTTTGTGTGTTTTTTGGGATTGTAAATCGAGTTTCTATTTCTGCAGAGTAACAGTGCTCAAAATTGTGTATTAAAATGAATAGAGGAGGCCTCTATTTATAGGCTTCTAGTGTGCTTCTAATGAAGCCGCCCGGCGTGATCTTGCGGCTAATGAAGCCGTCCGGCGTCTTCTTCCATTGCGTCAGCATGTTTCTGGAATCATGCAAGGTGGCAGATTGGAAGCTTCTTTCCAGCGAGGTCCTGTCCAGAATTTTAATTCCTAACAGGTCCTTCCTTGCTTGGAAAGTTTTGAAAAGTTCTCGAATTGCCCCTAAACTTTATAAAAGTTTGGGGAACTGCTAGGAAACTTTAACTGGAAGGCATGAGCCAGATTTGGGTACTCACAGGTGTCTACAGCTGCGGACGCCACAGGTGCTGGCTAGGGAGATGAGGGGTGACTCGTCACGACCTCAGAATGTCCCCGTGCCGAGAGCAGATTTTTCCTACGTTTGTGGGGATTCTTCCAGGGGGCGGGTTTTTGTGCCCATCCCAGAGCAGGTTCCTCCCGCATACCGGGTTGATCCGGATGCTTCTATGAGTTGTTATTCTTTCTTTTGACATCTTGATCTTGTTTTTCTGCCTTATTTATCTTTTTTGACTATTGTTTCTTTTTCATGCAGGTCTCGGGGCAGACCGTAGACTTGATCACCCGGAAGAATCTGGGGATGAAGGCTTTCGTGAAGAAGCTTATGTGGGGGATGTCCTGCGGGTCACCGAGATGTGCAGCGGTTCATGAGCCAATACCTTCGAAGAGATCGGTGGATACTCCTTTTCGTGGCGCGAACACGGATCCACAACCTACTTCTCAGCCTGAAGTACAGACCCAGGGTAGGTATAGTTATGATGGGAGCTTTTTTTGAGGAGGTGCGCGACCGTTTCTGCAGTTCTTTCCCCAGGCCGAGGGCTCATCTTCATTTCCCTTCTTTGACCCCTTCTCCGGTTTTACCCCTACCAATTTCATGGAGTGTTCGGTTGAGGAGGGTGCCGAGTTCACAGATGATGATGAGGTGGCTGGCGGAGGCGCCGAGATGCGGGAGTCTTCACCAAGCGGTGCTGCTGATGACTCAGAGTAGGATTTTTTTTGTATGTATGTTAGTGGGAAGAGAAACATAACATTTGTATTTTATGCACAATTTATTCACATGTAATGAGTTCTTTCATTTACATCTTAGATGTAATAACTTATGAGTTATTTCTACGTTGCATGTCTCATGAGCCTGTAATGCTTTCTTTGGGGTATATGGGGCTGGAAACAGCTTTGCAGGTTTTTTTAGCAGTTGGGGTACAAAATCCCGCTGCGTGCAGCAACCTTTTGTTTGTTGCAGATTATTTTTTGGGGGAACAATGTGATCCGTACGAATTAACCTTGCATGCAAGGAGGTCCGTACGGATTTTTGTTGACTTTTCAGTCATGGAATAAATTTTGAAACAAATTTGAGGCGAAATGTAAGATTAAACCCGTTTGGTCCCTTGAAGAGCTATCCCTGGATTGGGAGTTTTTACGGGAAGGAAATTTTCTGGAAGGATCTCACGAGGAGAGAACGAGATGTAAAGTCTCGGGAGAGAATCTCACAAAGAGATAACGGGAAGGAATCTTACGAGGAGATAACGAAATGCAAAGTCCAAAAAAGGAATATCACGAAGAGATAATAGGAAAAGTCTCATGAGGAGATAACAATAAATATCTCACGAGGAGATAATGGGAAGATCTCACTAGGAGATAACGAGATGCGAAATATTAGGAGGGAATCTCACGAATAGATGGCAAGATGCAAAATCTTGGGAGAGGATCTCACGAGGAGATATCGGGAAAGAATCTCACGAGGAGATCACGAGATGCGAAATCTCAAGAGGGAATCTCACGAAGAGATTACGAGATGCAAAATCTCTGGGGAGGATCTCACGAAGAGATATCGAGAAAGAATCTCACGATGATATAACGAGATGCGAAATCTCAGGAGGGAATCTCACGAAGAGATATTTAAAGCCAGAAAGGGCAAATTTTGTGAAATATTGACCTCTTTTGAAGGGTCAAATCAAAGAATAAAGTTTGGTAATTGATTGCAACTTAAATTAAAAAGTCTTTGATTAGGCTTTGAGTTTTTGCATTTTTTTCCGATCGCACTAGTTCACCATGTCTTTGGAAAGAGTTGAGATGGATAAGAGTTGAGATGGATAAGCGCTGGCTCGAGATGATTGTGATTTGACGAAGCCCCGGTCTGAGGAAATAATTTGACGAAGCTCCAGGCTCCTTTTCTAAACAAAGCCCCGGTGTGAAGAAGTCTCTTGGCGAAGCCCTAGCTTGAAGAAAATGACTTGGAAGCCCCTGTTCAAAGAAGTGTTTTGACTTTGAGTCCAAAATGATCGATACAGCCCCTAGTCTATTTGGTCATTCGAGGAAATCCTGAAGTGTATCCAGCGCGGCCCAATCCAATTTGAACCTTATGTGGCCAGACAAGGCAACCATCCTTAATTTTAATCAATCAGTCAACCATAATGTAAAAGAAATTACTTGTAATATACACTTGCAAGGGCGCATATTTTTTTGAAAGTTGGGAATGAGCCCTGTTTTGTGTGAATGCCTTATTTGATGTAGGCACGAAAAATATTCTTTTGAGTTTGACTCTTTTGAGAGAGTAAGCGCAAAAAGGTTTGTAAAAGTGTATGCAAGATCTTGCTGACAGAAAACCAGTGTTTAGCTCTATTTTTTCTATTTTTGTAGAAAAAAAAGACTTGTCGAGATATCTGAAAACCTGTTCTGTTCACGATGATCACAAGATTGATTAAAAAATTTTACTGATATTCGGGTTATTCAACAATTAAACTCGATATGATGAAATGATTTGATTAATCACGAGTAGAAAGTCAACCGGCATCAAGGATCGAATTTGGTTAGGCGTGAAAGAAGGTTTGTGTATTAGAGAGGTCATTGATGAGACTGGGTTTATGGATTTGTATGTGTTTATCACTGGACTATTTCTGGTTGCCCACGTTTCTTAAGGTAAGGAGCTCAGATTGTCGTAGTTCGAGGCCAAACTGTGCTTGGCTTTGGGGAAAGAATATGAATATTTGTTGTTCCTTTGATGAAAAGGTTTGGATGGAAGGTTGGATGATGAGGCATGGGCCTTGAGATGATTACTTGACAAGTCACGTTTAACAGTTACCTCATTGATTCCATTGCTTCAGGATCGTTGCTCTCACTAGAAGAGAAAGAATTTGAATATAGCTCAAGGACTTATGACACGCTCTTGCCTTTGCTTAAACTGCGTCATTGGTTTTGACAATTTCTCTTTCTTCGAGCCTTAAATTCATCCATTTGTTGAGCTTCTGACTAGAGGTGCTAGGTCCTTGGCTTTATTTTTGGCCTTGCTTGATCTCATTTGATACACATGAGGGGAAAGGAAAGCCCTTAGCTTATTGTCGACATGAGGACAATCATTTGATGATGAGTAACCTTTTGTTCTTCAATGATATTGCCGCCGTTGTTGACTTGTTCAAGGTAATGGTAGGGATATGATTTGGAAAGTGTATGGCTTGATGGAGGCCTTTTTGTAGTATATGGTAAAGTGTATGGGGAGCTATCGGTCGACTTTATCACACCAATTAATCTAAAGATTAATCATTTGGGGGATTACTTGTTGAGCAATGCAAGTGATCATATAGAACAAAACCATTTTATTATATGTAATGTGGGGGTGCAAAATAATGTCTCAAGTCTAACAAGAAAAGGAAGAAGACTCACGTATAGAGAATTAAATATTTAACTACAATGTCTGAGGAGAACTTGATTGAATGAGAAAAGTACTAGAACCTACGAGGTTTGACTGTATGACTCTTTTTTTGTAGCCCCTATCCTAGCAGATCGTCGTGAAAAATTTGTCCTTGTTGGGGGAGAACTAGACCCGAGGGTGCTTCACGTTGTATCAAGCGATAACACTTGGACCATTATCAAAGTCTTCAAACTTGTCAATTTGTTCACTCGTAAAAGAGCCCCAATATATGAGAGAGGGAGCATCTAAAGGTGGATCTGACGTGAACTTTTGGACCAATGCTCGATCAATGTTACTTGTTGAATCAAACCCATCCCGAATAGTTAAAGCCATATGTCGCCTGATCAGAAAGTTGTCACTCATTATCCAAATGACACTCTTCTTGTCATTCGAGCATGGCTTGCATTTTCCGGCGATGACGCTCCTCTTGGGCCACGAGCTTCTTTGTCAAGTAAATGAGGGTTACCAGAGACATGGCGTGTGATTGACGATTGACAAATTGTAAAAGAAATTCAAAGCCATTTCATGAAGTTTATGTCGCGATCAATGTACAAAGCTCATTTCTTTATTTGACTGAAATCAGTATAAAGGTTGAGGATGGAGATGGAACACAACAACCAAGGATTCGAATGAGGGTGTTCCGTTGGACGAAGAGGTATGAACTCTTTGAGGTCGAGGAAAGGACGTGGCCAATTTTGGTGCAAAATAGGAGATGGCCTCTTTAAGTCGAGGGAAATTGGACTGTGAAAAGTCGGGATCGGAGATCGGACCGTGGAAGGTTGAGATTAGAGATTGGACTGTGAAAGGTCGAGATTAGAGATTGGACCGTGAAAGGTCGGGATTAGACATTGAATCGTGAAAGGTCGGGATTTGAGTTCAGACCGTGAAAGGTCGAGATTGGAAATTAGACTATGGAAGGTCGAGATTGGAAATTAGACTATGGAAGGTCGAGATCGGAAATTGGACCGTGAAAGATCGAGATTTAGAGATTGAACCGTGAAAGGTCAAGATTTGAGATCGGACCGTGAAAGGTCGAGAGAGGGAGTTGGACCGTGGAAGGTCGAGAGAGGGAGTTGGACCGTGTAAGGTTGAGATTTAAAATCGGATCGGGAAGGTCGGGATTAAAGATTGGACCGTGAAATATCGAGATTAAAGATTGGAAATTGGACTTTGGAAGGTCGAGATTGAAAATTGGACCGTGGAAGGTCGAGATTAGAGATTGGACCATGAAAGATCGGGATTTGAGCTCAGATCGTGAAAGGTCGAGATTGGAAATTGGACCGTGGATAGGTCGACATAGTGGGAATTGACGAGGAGGCACGACAAGCAAAGGTAGGGAATGATCACTCCATTTGTCGTAATTTGAGATTTGTGTGGATTATGTTTTGTGCACAATCCATTGGGTCTTGCTCGGCCTAATCCACGTTCGTAAATCGTTTTATACCGTTCAATGTTATTAAAATATTTGAATACAAATTAGACGATCATTATATGGGTTTAAGATTATCTTCGACGAGAAAAATATATCAATGCATTTAACATTGAAACTTATTTTTTAGATTTATTATATCTTAACTAGAGCTATATAAAATAAGTAATTGAAATCTAACTATGTTGGCTAGATCGTGACATGTGAAATATCACATACGAAATCTAACTATGTCAGCCAGATCGTGCACAAAATTTAGGGAGAAACGCGTTTCTCCATAAGTCATGGAGAAACGGGTCCCGACATGTCGCGCGACAATGAGCTAGATAGCCAGAAACCTATGAAAGTGATATCCAGAAACCTTCAAATGAATATCCAGAAACCTTCAAAATGTTTCTGGATATACATTTGAAGGTTTCTGGATATCCAGAAACCTTCAATAGCAATTTCTGGATATGCCCTAACACATTCCTGGATATGCACCTAACAGTTTTCTGGATATGCACCTAACAGTTCTCGGATATACATTTCACATCCTTCTGGCTATCAAATACAAAGCTTCTGGATATCAACTGCAAAGCTTCTGGCTATCAAATGCAAAGCTTCTGGATATCCAGAAGCTTTTGGTCTTGGTCTTGGATTTTTTTTTTCTGGTTATCAAATGTAAAGCTTCTGGCTATGAAAAACACGTTTCTCCATAGTTATGGAGAAACGCGTTTCTCAGCAGACGCACTCCAGATCGTGACATGTGAAATACCACATAACACATTTTGGAATTTCGCATAGTGCATTGTGTTAATAAAATTGGACTCTAAAATTATATTATACATAAATATAATAATAATCTTTTAACATTGAGATTCAATTTTGTAGATTTATATTTTTGAACTTAGAGCTATAAATTCTTATCACCCTAACTATATCTTCTCTATTTCTCATGCTATTTATTTTACTTAGTTGCAAGTGAAAAATATTATGGTTATAAGTACCAATTTAAGAAATAACTTTATTTTATTTTATTTTATTTTCCATACCTCTTTTCAACTTGAACTATATTTTTTTTAATATTATTTCATTTATCATTCCTATTTTCTTCTTCAATGATGGAATATAGTTATCCATTTGAATAAAAAAAATCAACCAATTAGGATAGGCATGCTATAAGTAAACTTCATCTTTAATATATTGATCCATTTCATTTTATTTTTAACATTATATTCCTTTTGTTTCATAAAATTTTGACCAAAATTTTCAACATGAAAATTAAGAAAAATATTAATATTGATAGTGGACTAGGGTTGTGAGTGTAAAAAGTAAGATATAAAAGAGAAAGTGAGATTAAAGACAATACTCCCTCCGTTCCAGAAATTTAAAGACTTTTGGGTTTTGCACGGGAATTAAGGAGGAATTATTATATTGAAAGTGTTGTGAGTGTAAAAATAAAGTAGGAGAGAGAATGAGTGAAGAGAATAGTAAATTATAATGGTGATGTGAGTATTAAAATAATGTAGGAAAGAGAATGAGTGGAGGGAATAGTAAAGATTTCTTTCCATTTTAGAAAAGTATATATTATTGTAGGACGCCCAAAAAGAAAAGTTTATATATTATCATGGGACGGAGGGTGGTACGTTGTTAGTTATTGTGATTATAATAAGTGATTTCAATTGAATAAATAAGAACTTACCATTTTAGGCCGTTCAATTTTTTACAGGGAGGCAAAAGAGAAAATTAGCGCAAAGTGTGAGTTAGTCTCTAAAAAATGCATTTTTCTAGTGATTAGAAAAACGTGTTTTAAATACGAAGTGAAATTTTTGTAAATAACTCTTAACTTTTTAAAAAACATGTGGTGACATTTTTATAAATAATCGAAACTTCTCAACACACCCTGATACTCTTCAACGCCACATCTTTCAACACCACATATGGTCATCT
Organism: Adenophora triphylla var. japonica; assembly: GCA_022495995.1. Taxonomy (NCBI): domain Eukaryota; kingdom Viridiplantae; phylum Streptophyta; class Magnoliopsida; order Asterales; family Campanulaceae; genus Adenophora; species Adenophora triphylla. Next base: position 70,159 of record JAFEMH010003783.1, read on the forward strand.
CAAACACCATATTTGGTCATTTCAAACACTCTGGTTATCTCAAGCACAACTAATGTCATCTTTTAACAATTCATTTACAAAACTTCAAAGGCCTGTTTGATGGCCTAAATGACATCTTTTGTGGATATTAAACACAATATTAAGGGGCAAAGACTGATGACTTATGTAGGTCTTAAAATTCCTTTCGATTTGATATGTTTTGCGTTTCGTGGTTAATCAGTAGTCAAAAGTTACGATAATTGTCGTGCATGCGCTTAAATGACTAAATTAACTCAATTACATATCCAGAAGGCTTATCTATTGATATCTAGAAACCTTTGAAATTGATATTCAAAAGGTTTGTTAGATATAACTTGTTCAAATGTGCTTTTTTATTTATATCCAGAAGTCTTTAATATTAATATTTAGAAACCTTTAAGATTGATATCCAGAAGATTTGTTGGTTATGATTTTTTTTCAAATGTGCTTATTAATTTATATCCAGAAGACTTTATTATTGATATACAGAACCCTTTTGAATTGATATTCAGAATGTTTGTTGGTTATTACCTTATTTAAATGTGCTCGTTAATTACATATCCAGAAGGCTTTATTGCTGATATCCATAATCGTTTGAGGTTGATAACCAGAAGGTTTGTTGAACATAGTCTTGTTCAAATGTTGTTGTTAATAACATATCCAAAAGGCTTTATATTGATATCTAAAACCATTTGAGGTTGATATCCAGAAGGTGTGTTGTTCATGGCCTTAATTCTATTGTACTTGTTAATTTATATCCAAAATGCTTTATTATTGATATCCAAAACTATTTGAGGTTGATATACAAAATGTTTGTTAGACATGGTGTTAACCACGACCTTGATTCCCAGCGCACACGAAATTTCACTTATTTACAAAATTGTCACCGCGCACAAAGTTTCCTTCATTTACAAAAATGACATTGCAAAAACATTTTATTCTTAATCACTAGGAAAAATGCGTTTTCAACAGATTTCTAGAAGTGTCATGAGATAGATAGACTACACAATCTAAGAGGTAGGAATAGAACAAGATGACTAAAATAGAAAATAGGAAAAGATTGCAAGAAAATTGAACGGTATAAATCGAGGTACGAACGTGGATCCGTGACCGGGCAAGGCCCAATGGATTGGACCCAAAATATAATCCATACAAGTCTCAATTACGACAAAGGGAGTGGGTCTTCCCTACCTTTGCTCGTATGGCCTCCTCGTCATTCCCCTATGTCGACCTAGACATAGCAGGCGCATAATGACTAAGGCCCAACTAGGGTCCTATGACCGACGAAGTATCATCATCTAGGCCGAGGAAGGCATCTATCCAAGGTCGAGCAAGGCTCCCCTTGAAGACGAGAAGCCCCTCCTCGGCTATCAACAAAGCAGAAATGGGCATCCCCCATTCTCCACCTCTTCTCTTCGGCATACTCTAAAGCCGATCAGGCGACACAAGCCGAGGAGACTCCACACCGGCGCACGTGCAGAATACATATCCTACTCAAAAAAGGATTGTGAACAGTTATAATCCTCTTAGGATTATAACCTTATCTCACGAGTTCTCATCCAACAAGGATTATACAATGCTATGCCTATATATACAAGTCATAATTCACATTATTTGGGTAATCTATCTTTTGACTCTAAACTCTTGTCAATTGATTTCTCTCTCTCTCTCTCAAGGCAAATACTTACTCTCACGTCGGAGGGCCTTTGTCGGTGAAGCCCCGGCTAAGTTTACGTGTTTTTTCATCTTTTTCAGGCTATTCAATCGCCAGGATACAACCTGCTGCTGGATTTGGGCTGATCCGAACGTTTTTGGCATCATCGGTTTAGTTCCATTGCCGGGAAATTATTCGAAAACACCCATTGAATAGATTGAAAGATCTGATCGCCTGAGAATTCTGCTCGCCTAAATAGCAGAGGAATTTCGATCGCCTGAAAAATCTGTTTCGCGTGAAGAATTTTGTTCGCCAAAAATGCTTGAAAATTCTGTTCGCCTGAACATTCCATTCGTCTGAAAATTCTGTTCGCTTGAAATTTCTGCCCCAATCCTAATGGAAGACAGACTCACCGCTAGTATTATTCCTAATGGGGATCATATTCATGTGGAAGAGAATCAAGGTAACAATAGGATTGCTTTTCCCTCAATAATGGGGAACTGCGTCCCACCACCGCTGGTCAATGGGCTGCCTCCCCTGGGGATGAATCTGTGTTCTAGGGGCCAGCCCGTAACCGAGGTAGCTGTGACAAATCCTACTCATCGTCGGCGCCGAGGAAGGCCTGCCGGCAGCCAGATGACGAGGAACGTAGCTCAGGGAGGAGCTGGGGCTTCTACCCAGCAAATTGATCGTAGAAATCTATTGCACCAACAAATGGAAACATTGCAACGCATTTACGAAACACAAAATGCCTTGCTACAGTTAGATCCTGAGCACTCGCTGGCTGAATTCATGAGGCTCACGAGGACTGGAAATTTCCTTGGAGGGAAAAGTCATCTTGACAGGCGTGGTAGTCGGGGGGAATAGAAAAAATCTTCCACCTGGCCAAAATCCCCCTCATCATGGCGTTTCCAAGCAAAACCTACAAGATATCCCTCCTCGTCATAAGGCACACGCTAATGGAAACACAAGAAACGAGGTCGTAGAGTTGAGAAGTCACTTGAACCAGAGGGAGCAGGAGGTCAATTATGCCGACTTAAGAGTAAGGCTCAGTCAGGCAAGGCACAGAACCCCTCCCCTTTGTAACACTCCTCCTCGGCCTAGGAACCCTCCTCGTCCAAGGAGCCCTCCTCGGCCGATGAGCCCTCCTCATCGCAGAACTACTCCTCAGGCTGAAAGGGCACCTAGGAGGGAAAGAACACCTTCTGGCCATGGGGACAACCACCAAGAACATGAGGAACATAGCAGGGTAAACGGTCACAGAAGGAAAGAAAGGTCCCACCGAAGCTCCCATTATAGCTCGAGGATCGATGCCAGAGAATTGCTCATCTTGAAAAAGAGGCTAGATGAGATGAAAATGGGGAAAAAGAAAGTTAAAGACGATGATACCAGTTCCACTCGTCCTTTCTCCCAGTGTATTAATGATCTCCCCCCTAACCCTGCTCTCAAAATCCCGAGTTTTGACAAATACGCGGGAACCACCGATGCACGGGACCATGTGCAAAGTTTCGAATCTATCGTGGCCCTCCTCACTAAAGCAGATGACATTCTCTACAAAGCTTTTGCTAGTACCTTTTTCGGAACAGCTTTGTCCTAGTTCCATGAGCTAAAGAAGGGAAACATTGACAGCTGAAAAATCATGAGGAGGAGGTTCCTGGACCACTTCGCCACAGCGGGGAAAAGGAAGAAGTGGTTGACTGATCTGCTAACATCGAGCAAGGGAATAATGAAACCACTCTGAGTTATTATAACAGATTCAGAGCTATGGCAAACCAAGTTGAAGAGCAACGCTCAACCATACTTGACTAGAAGTTTGCACTTTTTTGTTTTTACTCTTCTGAAAATTGCCAACATCTTCAATTAAAAATGCTAATGAATATATAATAAATGCAGTACATGTCATTGAGTTTTTGTGAATGTAAAGCATATGTTATTGAATGTCAGTTTGTGTGTTAAAATGTGTCGGTGTTAGTGTTAGGGTTAGGGTTAGTGTAAAAGAGTGCTAGTTCATATATGTTGTGGCCAAAAACTTGTAAAAAACGCGTTTTTTTGAAGCTTAACAAAAAACGTGTTTTTAGACTACGTCGTCGACTCTTCCACTTTCTTCATACCGTCTCTCCCGCCCTGTCACTGTCAATAATCGCCATTGAAGAAATCGCAATTGTGAATTCAGATCATAAATTCGATCTCAATTAGTGTTATCTCAAGGTTCGAATTTGCTTATTGGGAGTTAATTAGGGTTTTTGTTTGTTGATTTTTACGAATTTATAAACGTTGGGAAGGATTTTCTGTTGGCTTTGATTGGATGGATTCATTGTGAATTTGTCAAGAATGGTAATCGATTGATTGATTGATTTTGTTGGAGAGGGAGAGAGTGAAGAAGGGGTGTATTGCTGCTTGCTGTTGTGAATTTATGAATGTTGGAAAGGATTTCTTTGTTTCTTTGTTGGTGGGGATTTGATGTGCCAGTGTTAGGGATTTGATGTGCCAGTGCTAGGGATTTGATGTGCCAGTGTATGTGTTTTTGAGTGCCAGTGCATGTGTTTTGAGTGTCAGTGCATGTGGGAATTTGAGTGCTAGTGTATGTGTTTTTGAGTGCCAGTGTATGTGTTTTCAAATGCCAGTCCATGTGTTTTTGAATGCCGGTGCTTGTGTTTTTGAGAGCCAACAAAAATTATTACCAGTGTTTTTGAGTGCCAGTGTATGTGTTTTTGAGTGCCAGTGCATGTGTTTTTGAATGCCAGTGCATGCGTTTTTGAATGCCAGTGCTTGTGTTTTTTAGAGCCAGCAATAATGTTAGTGTAACAAAGTGCCCGTTGTAGTATCAATAAGTGCCAGTGTAAAAAAGTGCTAGTGCATGTATATTAAGTGACTTTATAAACTAACACTGACACTTGGTTACACTAACACTGGCACTTTGTTACACTAAGACTGGCACTTTGTTAAACTAACACTGGCACTTGTTTTACACTAACACCAGCACTTTGATACACTAACACTGGCACTTTATTACACTAACACTGGCACTTTTTTACACTGGCACTGGCACTTTGTTACACATGCACTGGCACTAAGTTTCTGGACAAAAAGAGCTTTTAACTGGCACTTTTTTAGACGTGCACTGGTACATTTTTACCATAACCCTGGCAATTATTTATACAACTACTGACAATTATTTAGAACAAATTTACATAATTCCCAATTGAATTGACCCAAACTTCAGCAAATTAAACCCTTTATCCACACCATTGAATGACATTCTGTTTATCCAACGAAAAAACGTAGAGCTATGAAATCAAATCACACAGTTATCTCCAATTAATTATGTACCAATCAATAAAGTACCAATCAATTATGTAACGAAGCATAGTTGACAATGGACATTAATGGCGGAACTAGGGCACGAATTGTAGGTTACAAAATACTCAAACTGAGTGAACGCCGGAGAACGATCGGAGCTTGGGATGGCCAGAGAAGATGATCGGAGCTTGGGATGGCACGAATTTGTAATATTAACACTGGCATTTATCATGGTTGCCAGTAATTACAAAAATGTCACCGTTTGTTTTGAAAACACGTTTTTTCTTATCTTAAGAAAAAACTAGTTTTTTATAAGACCAACTCTATGTTGTGGGGGTCAGTGGTGCAAGTGAAAAAAAATATATCAATTTTAGTGTAAATAATATCAGTACATGTGATTTTGACTATCAGTGCAGGTATAAAACAGTGTCAGTGCATGTGTATTAAAGAGTGTCAATACTAGTGTTAATGAGTGTCATTGTTTATGTTAAAAAGTGTCGTTATTAGTGTTAAAGAGCGTTGATACATGTGTTTAAGAGTTACGATACATGTGTTTAAGAGCGCCGATTAATATGTAGAAAAGTATCATTGTTAATTTAAAAAAGTGTTAGTGTAGTGCAAAAAAGTGCAAGTTTTAGTGTGAAAAAGAGTGTAATTGCAAGTGAAAAATAGTGTCAGTTTGGTTTAAAAGAGTGTCAGTTCTAGATTAAAAGTGTGGCAATGCATGTGTTTACAATAATATGACAGTATGTTTAAAAGAAAATTATGTAAATATAGTTTATAGTTAGTTTGATCGCAAATTAACCAAAATTTTACCCTCACGTTACGAATTGTTGAAGAGACTGCAATCAGTAAACATATCAGTCCTAATTAAGTATTTGTAGCAGTATTTAGAGGAGAAGTATATGTTCATGGATGACGAACTAAGAGGGAACACAAGACAAAGACCCTCGTTTTCTTGTGAAGCTCGACTGGGGTAAGGTTCCTTCCGAAATTTGATCGAGCTGTTTCAGAAAGCTAAGACTTTTCCGTTAAAAACCGTTTTCACAAGGAGGAAGGCAGCGAGCGAGACGCAAAAATGGGTTTTATGAGATTTTGCCTTTTTTTCTTCTTTTTATATATATATATATCTATATATATATATAGAGTTGCTCTTATGAAAAACTAGTTTTTTGTTAAGCTTAACAAAAAACTAGTTTTTGGACCCGGTTTAAACCTATGATACGCGTATTGAACCGAGACCGGTTCACTAACAAAATTGAACCGCCTTTAATCAACTCAAATCCAAACGAACACACACAGTAAAACACACAGCTACGACGCCGCAACATAGAAATTCATCGAGCTAAAGCAGAATTCAATAGAAAATCAATCCGTTTCAATCGATTGAGGTAATATATGATTCACTGTCAATTATAGACTATCAATACAGATATTTACAATCATTCCTAATTGTTTTATTCAATTCTGGCAATTTTTTATTAGGTTAAGATGAACTTACGTGATTTTGAAGATGAAACTGGAAGTAATGCTACTGTAATTGATCTAATTCGTAACGAAGTTGAAACTCGGAGATAATGCTACGGAATTGATCGAATTCAAGACGAAAATGAAACTCGGAGATAATGCTACCGTAATTGATCGAATTGCACGAAGTTGATGATAATCACGATACAGTAATACAATTTCATAATGCCATATGTTATATATAATGCTAGTAGTTTGAAGTACAATTTTTAATTTTTTTAAGTGCCGTTGTGTTATTTTGATTGCCGCTTTTTGTTATTTGGAATGCTAGTTTTAATTTTTTGAATACTTTGTTCATTGAAGTGCCATTTTATGTTGTTAGGAGTGTCGTATCACTTATTTGGAATGCCGCTTGTGCTATTTAGTTACGCTTTGTTTTATTTGTAGCTTTAGCCAATGTCTAGTCATTGAAGTGCCGCTTGTGTTTTTAGGAGTGCCGGTATCACTTATTTAGAAAGCCGTTTATGTTATTTAGTTCCAGTTTGTTTTATTTGTAGCTTCACCAATGTCTAGTCATTGAAGTGCCATTTTATGTTGTTAGGAGTGCCGGTATCACTTATTTGAAGTGCCGCTTATGTTATTTAGTTCCAGTTTGTTTTATTTGTAGCTTCGGCCACTGTTTTATTATTGAAGTGCCATTTTATGTTGTTAGAAGTGCCGCATCACTTATTTGGTAAGCCGGTTTGTGTTATTGAAGTTTCAGTTTGTGTTATTTGTAGCTTCACCACTAGAGTGTCGATAAATCTTTTTCATTGAAGTGCTAGATTGTGTTATTTGGATTGCCAATTTACGTTATTTAGAGTGCCAGATTTAATTTTTTAGGAAACTTTGCTCATTGAAGTGCCAATTTGTGTTTTAAGGAGTGCCAGTATCACTTATTTGGTGTGCCAGTTTGTGTTATTGAAGTTCAAGTTTGTGTTATTTGTAGCTTCAGCCACTAGAGTGTCAGTAATTCTTTATTCATTGAAGTGCCAGATTGTGTTTTTAGGAGTGCCAGTATCACTTATTTGGTGTGTCAGATTTAATTTTTTAGGAAACTTTGTTCATTGAAGTGCCAATTTGTGTTTTTAGGAGTGCCAGTAATTCTTTGTTCATTGAAGTGCCAGATTGTGTTTTTAGGAGTGCCAGTATCACTTATTTGGTGTGCCAGATTTAATTTTTTAGGAAACTTTGCTCATTGAAGTGCCAATTTGTGTTTTTAGGAGTGCCAGTATCACTTATTTTGTGTGTCAGTTTGTGTTATTTGGAGTGCCAGATTTAATTTTTTTTAATAAACTTAGTTCATTGAAGTGCCAATTTGTGTTTTTAGGAGTGCCAGTATCACATATTTGAAGTGCTAGTTTGACTTATTGATGTTCCAGTTTGTGTTATTTGTAGTTTCATCCACTCTCTTGTTATTGAACTGGCATATTAAAAAATTAAAACTGGCACTTAATAATACACTAACTGGCACTTTAGATATAAAGAAAAATACAAACAAACAAGCCAACTTATTATTCAATAGATATTATTCATTAAAAAAAAATGCAAACAAACAAAACAACTCAACAAACAAACATAAACACATAACAAATTATTCATTCATTCATGCTCTCCATAAACTTATAGAGTGCAGAGTGCTGGAACATATCATGCTCTCCATAAGCTTTAGTTGCCCCACGATCCTTGGCATGTAACAGAAGAGAATCCCAAATCCATGTTGATTTCTTGCTGTTCTTATTGTCACGTAATGGGCAAGAAGTTTATCCGAACCTGTTCCACAAACTATAATATCCCTCCTTAAAATCTTCTAAGAAACCTGCAATTTTTTTAGCACCTCTTTCTTCCTCATTATCGTCAACATTTTTCTCATTTTTGACTGACCTACTCATACTCATATTGAGAAATTGATTGCTTTTTAGATGAAATTTAGAAATAAAAAATAAGGGAAGATCTAACTTATTTATACTAAATCCGTGACTGTACACATTTATTACTCGTGACTCTTTGAATACGTGACTGTTGAATCCGTGACTGTATTTATTACTCGTGACTCTTTGAATACGTGACTGTTGACTCTTTGAATACGTGACTGTACACATTTATTACTCGTGACTCTTTGAATTCGGGAATTTGGCACTATTGAATCCGTGAATTTGACTGTATACATTTAATGCTCTCTGAATTCAATAGTAAGTTTGAATGGTTTTTTGTACACATTTATGAAACTTGGCACTATTGAATCCGTGAATTTGACACTATTGAATCCGTGAATTTGGCACTACTAAAAACACAAACTGGAACTTCAATAAGTCAAACTGGAACTTAAATAAGTCAAACTTCAATAAGTCAAACTGGAATTCAATAGTAAGTTTGAATGGTTTTTTGTACATAATTATGATTTCTAAGTGCCCGTTTTATGGTTTCAAAGTGCCCGTCTTAAGGTTTGAAAGTGCCCGTGTTATGGTTTCAAAGAGCAAGTTTTATCTATATTGCCAACATATCAAAAAACATTACATCAGTGCCAGTTTTATGATTTCAAAGAGCCAGTTTTATGATTTCAAAGTGCCAGAATTATGGTTTTTAAGTGCCCCTTTTATGGATTTAAAGTGCCATTCTTAAGGTTTGAAAGTGCCCGTTTTATGGTTTCAAAGTGCCATTCTTAATGTTTGAAAGTGCCCGTGTTATGGTTTCAAAGAGCAAGTTTTATCTATAGTGCCAACATTTGCTTGTCTTTGAATTCGTGAATTTGGCACTATTGAATCCGTGAATTTGACTGTATACATTTAATACTCTCTTAATTCAATAGTAAGTTTGAATGGTTTTTTGTGCACATTTATGAAACTTGGCACTATTGAATCACTGAATTTGGCACTATTGAATCCGTGAATTTGGCACTACTAAAAACACAAACTGGAACTTCTACAAATCAAACTGGCATTCCAAATATGTGATACTGGCACTACTAAAAACACAAACTGGAACTCCATTGAACAAAGTATCATAAAAAAACATCAAACACAACAATATTAAAAAACAGAATTTAGTACCATTAAACACTACCACTACCACCTGCTCCATCATCGCCTACGTTGTCATTCAATTTGTTTTTTGGATCATATTCATTCAAAATATATTCCAAATACATTTCCAAAGCCTTGTGGTGAATCCTAGCAGCTTCATCAATGTTGTGAGCATTGCCAAACTCATGAGCATGATTGACTATCCCCACATAATCCTTATCCCTACAATTGTGTCCATTACATGGCTCCAATGGACAACGAAATGAGGGAGTACCATTTGCGTAAGAAGGCCGCAAAACAACAAGATGACCATTGAGGAATTTTTGGTAGCACACCATGTATATTTTCCAACTTTTGTCATCATTTGAATCACCCAAAGTTGGCTCCCCAAAATTTACCTTGCCTTTGTTCATCACTAGAAAAATTATTAAAGCTAGAATTTTTCTTGAACTTTATGTATATGCTTGCCTTTGGACAGATTTATATAGGCCGAGTACTTGAAACCGACCAAAAAGTTGGTCAATGAATTCAATGCACTTACCAACCGTACACATTTATTACTCTTTGACCATTAAAGACAAGTAAACATATCATTATTTATTACCGTTGAAGGAGGTATATTCGACGGAATATACTTCCTTAATAAATTTAATATCCAAGAAATGTTGTTTAAAGTGCCGCTTATGTTGATAGGAGTGCCGGTATTACTTGTTTTAGGTACCAGCTTGTGTTATTTCTAGTGCCGTATTTAATTTTTTAGGAAACTTTGTTCATTGAAGTGCCGATTGTGTTTTTAGGAGTGCCGTATCACTTATTTGGTGTGCCGCTTGTGTTATTGAAGTTCCGGTTTGTGTTATTTGTAGCTTCACCACTAGAGTGTCGGTAATTCTTTGTTCATTGAAGTGCCGTATTGTGTTTTTAGGAGTGCCAAGATATCACTTATTTGGTGTGCCGATTTAATTTTTAGGAAACTTTGTTCATTGAAGTGCCAATTTGTGTTTTTAGGAGTGCCAAAGATCACTTATTTGGTGTGCCGTTTGTGTTATTTGGAGTGCCAGATTTAATTTTTTAAGAAACTTAGTTCATTGAAGTGCCAATTTGTCTTTTTAGGAGTGCCAAGATCACTTATTTGGAGTGCCGCTTGTGTTATTTTGTTCCGCTTGTATTAATTGTTGCTTCATCCAATGTCTTGTTATTGAAGTGCCGATTGTGTTGTTAATAGTGCCGCTTATGTTGATAGGAGTGCCGTATTACTTGTTTTAGGTACCGGTTGTGTTATTTCTAGTTTTTTCAATGTTATTTCCAATCTAATTCTTTATTTTTATTTGCAAAGAAGCCATATTGAAATTACCTCATCACTGCTGGGTATAAAAGCAAAGACATGGGAAGCACTGCATCAATTGTACAAGGATCATTCCAATGTATTGGGATTCAGTGTTAAAATCACAACCTCGCGTGTCTCTAAAAAAACATCAAGGCCAATAGATAAATATTTTATGTGTTCATGCCAGGGATACACACAAAGAGGAAATGAAATTGATGTTCCAGCTCCAATAGAAGTCGGTGAATTAGAGATTCCATCTCCATTGGAAAGAATTGAAAACCCAAAGAGGAAATTGAGGAGAAAGAAAGCCCCTTCTAAAAGGACAGTTGTCGTGCTCTTATGAGAGTAAAATTGTTAATTAAGGAAGACTTATATGTGGTTGCACGGCACGAAACTGAACACAGCCATGAGATGACAAGGCCAGAATGGAACCACTTAAAGCGTAGCGAGAGGTCGATATCAAAAGCTACAGGAAAAATAATAGAGCAGTTTGAAGAAGCTGGCATCAAGCCAACTGATGGATTTAATGTTTTGGCAAAAACAGCTGGTGGGGAAGAATATGTTGGGCATACAAGAAGAGATCAACTTAACTTTGTACAGAGATTGAGAATGGAAAAAATAGAAATGGGCGATGCACAAACTGTAGTTGATAGACTGAGCCAAATTCAGGATGAAGGATTCTACTTCAAAATGCAGTTTGGGGAAGAAAGTAGGCTCAATACTTTGTTTTGGAGAGATGGTATAATGAGGGAGGATTATGAATTGTATGGGGATTTTGTTGTGTTTGATACAACTTATAACACAAATAAATACAATTTGATTTGTGCACCAATAGTTGGGGTGAACAACCATTGGAACACTGTGATGTTTGGTTGTGCTTTCTTAACAAGTGAAAAGACAGAGACATTTGCTTGGCTTCTCAAGGAATTTGTAAAATCAATGGGTGGAAAAGAACCAAAAACAATTTTCACCGATCAAGACTTTGCAATGTCGAAAGCGATTGAAGAGGTAAATTTTATTTTATTTCCAATATTTCATTTATTGTTTTTTTACTATGTTACTGTTAATTTAATAGTAAGTGCCATTGCATTTGTTAGTATGTGTCAAGACATGTTTTAGACAAAGGCCCGTACTTGTGTTAGTAAGTTCCGCATCATTTGTTATAATGTAGCAATGTTAGTAAGTGCCAAGACTTTTGTTAGTAAGTGCCGATCATTTGTTATAATGTAGCAAAGTTGTTAGATTTTATAGTGTTTGACTATATTATAAATTATTGACAGTTTTTGAGGGAAGAAAATAATTTACTAAATTGAAACAAATTTAAATTACATTTTTTCCCTTCCCATAACCACCATAAGTCTTAACACCGTAAACTCCACCACATCCTCCATCACCTTTGTCAAAGGGCTTCTTCTTGACCTTGTCCTTCTTGCAAGAAGGAATTTCCACAGTCCAAACAACTCCAAATACTCCTTAAGGTATTTTGCCAAAGCCTTGTGCTCAAACTTTAGCAACATTGGAGAAAGAGGAAGTGGGTGCACAAGAATCAAAGGCATGTCAAGCATTGCAGCTTGGTTCCTTTCACGTATCTTACGCCCGCACAAGGTTGTAGAGGGAATACATACAACTTATCCGGAGATGTCCAATCGAGGGATACGAAGATGACCAAAGTGGAGTTTCTTTGTCATTTCACGAAAGGCACTCCTAAACTCTTTCTCATCGTAGTCATACTCATCATTTGAGGACATATTAATTAAAATTATAAGAGAACCGATTTTAATGAATGAAGAGATGTAATTTTGAAATATCCATTTCATGTGTTGTATAGTGCTATTTATAGTGCATATACCTACACTGTTTTTTGTTTGGTTTGTAAATGCTTTAACATTAACTGGTTATGTAATTTCCAATGTTTGACTATTGTGTATGCTTTTTACATAGAATTGTTAACATTCACCGGTTATGTAATTTCCAATGTTTGACTCGGAATAGGTAAATTATATGATTTGTAATGTTTTTACAGAGAATTGTTAACATTCACCGATTATGTAATTTCCAATGTTTGATCGGAGTAGGTAAATTATATGATTTGTAACACTTTTTATATGTGCCGCTTCTTGGTTTAGTTAATGCCGGTTCTTGAATTAATAAGTGCCGGCCCAAAGTGTTATGAATAACCAAAGTGTTAGATTTATAATTGCTAGTGTTATTATTTTATAGTGCTAGTGTATAGCTTTATTAATGACAAAGTGTTTGACTATATTATAAATTATTGATGTGTTTTTGAGGGAAGAACAAGACATAGGTTATGCTTGTGGCACATTCAACAAAATGCTATATCTCACTTTGGACAACTAAAGACAGATGAAGAATTTAAAAAGGAATTCAACAATTGCTTGAGAGGATGTAGTGATGAATCTCGAAGTTTGAGAATTGTTGGCATTCAATGCTAGAAAAATATAACCTTTTTGAGAACAATGGTTCAATCGTTTATATAGCTTGAGAGAGAAATGGTGTACAAGATTGAGTAAAGATTTCTTCTCACCGACATATTATCTTCACAGAGAAGTGAGAGCACAAATCATGCCATATGTTTCAAAGCAAATAGAAGAACGTCCCTAACACAATTCTTTGATATATTCAATGAGGCGGTAAAAACGTTGGAGAAGTGTGGAGCAACGAAAGGAATTTGATTCAATAAACTCAAAGCCTCGCACGTAAATACATGGAGCTTTAATAAGACATGCAAGGGAGGTTTACACGGAAGAAATATTCGATTTTTTGAAAAAGAGGTCAAGGCGCCTTTTGCCGCAAAGTTTAATATTGGCTTTTGCTTGGATGAAAACAATAAGTTGTTTGAAGTTGCTCATGAGAACCATCCGCACAAGTTTGAAAGGGTACTTTTCTCGCGAAATAATAAGAAGATAACCGTGAACCGTACATGCAATTATTTTAGTGAAGTTGGTTGGTTGTGCTTTCATTGCATTAAGGTTCTCAACTTGACAAATATCGATTGGATACCGGAAGAGTACATTCAAAAAAGATGGACAAAGACAGCCAAAACAAATGTATGGAATAAAACTTACCAAGGTAAATCTACTACTCCAACTGAGCAACACAATTCAATTCCTTGGAAACAACAGATGGCGAGAAAGTACTACGATTTAATGATGACATGCCATGAAAACAGTGATGCAAGAAGAATTCTAGAAGATGGGTTTAATAGAGATACATTGCTAGTACAAGAAATACTCTCCCGAAACGTACAAGGTGTTGAACCAACAACAAGTGAAAATAATAGTGCTTCAACAAGCACAACATTCAATGCACCTGCAGTGACGGATCCTGTACGTGCAGATACAAAGGGTAGAAAAAGAAAACCTAAAACAAAGTTTGAACGGAGAAAACCAATTACTAATGAGTATGGTTCGAAGACCCCTAATGAACATTTGATTTGATATTTTTGTAACCAAACTTTATTGTTTTCACACGCTACAACCGATTGTATTTTTTATAATATTGTCCAGCTGAGTGTTCAATAAAACTTTGTTGATTGAAGTGCCGGTTGTGTTATTTAGAATGCCCGTATTACTTATTTGGAATGCCGATTATGTTATTTGGAGTGCCAGCTTGTCTCTATGGTAAATGCCGCTTTGCATATTAAATATGCAAGTGTTTGTTATTGAATGTGCCATTGTTTAATATTTGAAATACCAATGAAGTCCGTTTCGTTTATTAAATATGCCGCTTAGTGCCAATTTGTGATGTTTAGGGTGCCAAAGCATCACTTATTGGGAGTGCCGCTTTTTTAATTTCGAGTGTCAGTCTTACTTATTTGTAGCTTCACACACTCTCTTGTTATCGAAGTGCTAATTAGTGTAGTTTTAAGTACCAATTTATGGTATTTAGAATGCCAGTATTTTTTATAATATTGTCCAGTGCGTGTTCAATAATACTTTGTTGATTTAAGTGTCAGGTTACATTATTTAGAATGCCCGTATTACTTATTTGGAGTGCCTGTTTATGTTATTTGGAGTGCCGATTACTCTTTAATGGTGAAATAGTGATAAGTTTGTCTCGTAATGGTAAGTGCATTGAATTCATTGAATTGTTTGAGCTATTCCATGGCATTGTGATTTTGCATCAATAAAAATGTTAAAAAACAACACTAATTCACTCATAAAAAAACAATAATTCAAATACAAACAATTCAGATACAAAACACTAATTCATTGTTTTGTTGTTGCTTTCCTAGTCTGATACTTCTTCGCAACCCTCATGTCATCATCTGATTTTTTCTTCTTTTCTAAATCTTTCTTTTTTTTTTCTTCTTCTTTCCTTTTCTTTTCTTCTGCTTTCTTTTTTTTTTCTTCTTCTACCCTTTTATTTTCTTCTTCTTCATCAATCTTCTTCACGGCTTCTCTTTTCTCTCTTGTAAACAACCCTAACTGCTTCACTAAATGATCACGTTCAGTATTAATATCACAGAGAAGTAGACTTGCTAGAATCTGTTAGACAAATTGCTATGGCTTCTTTAAGACTTAACGGAAAAACTGACAGCAAAAGTAACGGAGATTGAAAAACAAAAGAATTAAAGTCGAGTCTTGTATTTAATACAATCTCCGTAAGAGTTATTTGTCCCGCACTGGTGCTTACGGTTGTATGACAAAACTCTAGTAAGATAAAACGACTTACTATTAGTTATAAGGAGCACTCCAATATAACTAATCTAACGAACAACACAAGGTTTTAGAACTTTGGACTTGAAAGATTGAATGCAACAATATGCAATGATTTGGGTATGTTAATTTATCTCTCTAGAGGGTAAAAAGGCTCAGAATGACTGTATGTTATAATTGAAATTCGGAGGGAAACTATTTAAAAGAAGTTAAAGGGTTCATGGCTGTTCACTCCAAGAGGTGCCAAACCTGTTCAAAATCTGAGCACGAGCGCGGCCGCTCTTGCCTTGAGCGCGACCGCGCTCTTATGCCGAGATCAAGCCTGAGTTTTACTTGACTCAGCGCGGCCGCTCTAGGCTGGAGCGCGACCGCGCTGAAGCCCAGAAAATTGCCTCTTCGAACAGTTGCGATTGATCAATCACCCAAGCACGTTTTGGCTAATTCAAATCAATTTTAACCCTTTATTTAACTTCCGTTAAGTTACAAAAACACTTGTCATTAATTCTCATTCACCCTAAATGGTTTAGAGACATTAAATAAGTATAATAATCTACAACAAATGTAGAATATAATCTGTAACAAGTCTCGTTAACACATAACGAACTTCCGTTAGAAACTAGATCAAAGTTAAATCTTAACTTTCCGTTATCTATTTCCAAATGGGTAACGAAAAGTTAAGTTTGACTTAACGTTGACCTAGATTTCTAACGGAAGTTCGTTATGTGTTAACGGAACTAGTTACAAAGTGTATTCTACATTTGTTGTAGATTATTAAACTTATTTAATGTCTCAAAACCATTTAGGGTGAATGAGAATTAATGACAAGTGATTTTGTAACTTAACGGAAGTTAAATAAAGGGTTAAAGTTAACTTGGGTTGACTTGGATTGATCCAAATTAGTTTTGGGTCACAACTGTTCTCAAAAGGTTTCGTGACCTTTCGCTCGGGTTTCGGGCTTGGCCGCGCCTCCAGCTAGAGCGGCCGCGGCTGATTTTAAGTAAATCATGACTTAGTCTCGGCATGCCAAGCGGCTCGCGCTCAAGGCAAGAGCGGCGCGCTCGTGCTCGCATTTTGAACAGGTTTGGCACCTCTTGGAGTGAATGAACCATGAACCCTTTAACTTCTTTTAAATAGTTTCCTCCGAATTTCAATTATAACATACAATATTCTCGAGCCTTTTACCCTCTAGAGAGATAAATTAACATACCCAAATCATTGCATATTGTTGCATTCAATCTTTCAAGTCCAAAGTTCTAAAACCTTGTGTTGTTCGTTAGATTAGTTATATTGGAGTGCTCCTTATAACTAATAGTAAGTCGTTTTATCTTACTAGAGTTTTGTCACATACAAACCGTAAAAGCACCAAATAAGTGAGACAAATAACTCTTACTGAGATTGTATTAAATACAAGACTCGACTTTAATTCTTTTGTTTTTCAATCTCCGTTACTTTTGCCGGGCTTTTCCGTTAAGTCTTAAAGAAGCCATAGCAATTTGTCTAACAATCGTAAGAGTTATTTGAAGCTTCTTCAAGATCATCAAGATGGCAAACGAGAAAGACTCCACCGAATCAAGTCAAGGGAATGTGACGCCTCCATCACAAGGTGATACTACATTCAACAATGTTGCTCCCGCTCCTACAACTCATCACATCAGTCATGGTGAGAAACCCGCGAAATTCACCGGTGTGGATTTCAAGAGATGGCAACAGAAGATGCTCTTCTACTTGACCACCCTAAGCTTGCACCGCTTCTTAAAGGAAGATCCTCACGGTAGAAAAAGGTGATCCGGACCCCCAAAGGCAAATGGCAAAGGAGGCTTGGGCTCACGGTAATTTTCTTTGTAAGAACTATATCTTGAATGGACTTGACGATGCACTATACAATGTGTATAGTACAGTCGAGTTAGCCAAGGCGTTGTGGGACACCTTGGAAAGAAAGTACAAGATCGAGGATGCCGGGTCAAAGAAATTTGTCGTCGGTAAGTATCTTGACTTTATGATGGTCGATTCCAAATCGGTAACAACTCAAGTAGATGAATTCCAAATCATTCTACATGGGCTTGATGCCGAGGGGATGATCATGAATGATCCATTTAAGGTGGCTTCTATCATTGAAAAGTTGCCTCCTTCGTGGAAGGACTTCAAGAACTATCTCAAGCATAAACGCAAGGAGATGTCCTTAGAAGACATTGTTGTTCGTCTTGAATAGAAGAGAACAATAGAATGAATGAGGCGAAGTTGCTAAAGGCAAGATGGAGGCGAAGGTCAATCTCGCCGAGGCTAGCACAAGTGGCACCAGAGAAAGCATTCAGCGCTTAGGGAATGCTAAGAAAGTGAAGAAGAAGACCTCTAAGAAGTTCAAGGGGTCTTGCTATAATTGTGGCAAACCGGGCCACTTGTCGAGGATTATGTCGTCTCCCAGAAGAAAGAAGCGAACAATGTTGACCACATGGACCTAGACTTTGCAGCGGTTGTCTTTGAAGCCAACGTTGCAAATTTGGAGGAGAACCCTAAATCGTGGTGGATAGATACCGGTGCTACCCGCCATATTTGTGGTAACAAGGAAAGTTTCTCCTCCTATACTCCCATCTCAGGAAGAAAGCTTTACATGGGAAATTCTGCGACCTCCGATGTTCAAGGCATTGGAAACGTGATTTTGAAGATGACTTAGGAAAAGAAGTAACCTTGTTGGATGTCTTTGCATGTTCCGGACATCAGTAAAAATTTAGTGTCCGCGCTTTGCTTAGTAAGGCCGGTTTTAGACTAGTATTCGAATCCGACAAATTTGTACTAACCAAGAATGGTTTGTTTCTTGGAAAAGGTTACCTCGAGGAGGCCTTTTTAAAATGAATGTAATAGTATGTAATCCGCCAAGGTGCGATGAATAAAAGTTGTGTTCCTTATGTTTACTTGTCGGAAAGTTCTAATTTATGGCATGATAGATTAGGACATGTAAACCTCGACACCATTAAGAAATTAGCGAGACAAGATTTAATCCAAATGACTAAATCCGACTCGACTAATAGGTGCGAAGTTTGTGTTGAGGCAAAAATGACTAAGTCACCATTTAATGCCATACAAAGAGACACGACTCCTCTCGAGTTAATTCACACCGACATATGTGATTTAAAACTAGTGCAAACTCGAGGAGGTAAAAAGTACTTCATTACATTTATAGATGATTGCACTAAGTATTGTTATGTCTATCTCTTAAGAAGTAAGGATGAAGCCTTAGGGGCTTTTGAGACTTATAAGAAAGAAGTTGAGAATCAACTTAACTTGAAAATTAAGAAAATTAGAAGCGATAGAGGTGGAGAATATGAAGCACCATTTGAAGGACTATGTTGGGAATCCGGCATAATTCATCAAACAACGGCTCCATATACCCCTCAATCTAATGGAGTTGCTGAACGCAAAAACCGTACTCTCAAAGAGATGATGAACGCGCTTTTGATCAGTTCAGGCTTACCCGACAACTTGTGGGGGGAAGCAATACTCACTTCTAATTATGTTCTTAATAAAATACCCAAGAAAGGTATTGATAAAACGCCCTATGAATTATGGCAAAATCGTAGACCATGTTTTAAATACCTTAAAGTGTGGGGGTGTTTGGCCAAGGTTGAAGTACCTAAGCCTAAACAAGTCAAGATTGGCCCAAAGACCATTGACTGTGTTTTTATTGGATATGCCAATAATAGTAGTGCCTATCGGTTTGGTCTTTGGGCCAATCTTGACTTGTTTAGGCTTAGGTACTTCAACCTTGGCCAAACACCCCCACACTTTAAGGTATTTAAAACATGGTCTACGATTATGCCATAATTCATAGGGCGTTTTATCAATACCTTTCTTGGGTATTTTATTAAGAACATAATTAGAAGTGAGTATTGCTTCCCCACAAGTTGTTTCCGTAAGCTGAACCGATCAAAAGCGCGTTCATCATCTCTTTGAGAGGACGGTTTTTGCATTCAGCAACTCCATTAGATTGAGGGGTATATGGAGCCGTTGTTTGATGAATTATGCCGGATTCCCAACATAGTCCTTCAAACGGTGCTTCATATTCTCCACCTCTATCGCTTCTAATTTTCTTAATTTTCAAGTTAAGTTGATTCTCAACTTCTTTCTTATAAGTCTCAAAAGCCCCTAAGGCTTCATCCTTACTTCTTAAGAGATAGACATAACAATACTTAGTGCAATCATCTATAAATGTAATGAAGTACTTTTTACCTCCTCGAGCTCGCACTAGTTTTAAATCACATATGTCGGTGTGAATTAACTCGAGAGGAGTCGTGTCTCTTTGTATGGCATTAAATGGTGACTTAGTCATTTTTGCCTCAACACAAACTTCGCACCTATTAGTCGAGCCGGATTTAGTCATTTGGATTAAATCTTGTCTCGCTAATTTCTTAATGGTGTCGAGGTTTACATGTCCTAATCTATCATGCCATAAATTAGAACTTTCCGACAAGTAAACATAAGGAACACAACTTTTATTCATCGCACCTTGGCGGATTACGTCATTACATTCATTTTAAAAAGGCCCTCCTCGAGGTAACCCTTTCCAAGAAACAAACCATTCTTGGTTAGTACAAATTTGTCTGATTCGAATACTAGTCTAAAACCGGCCTTACTAAGCAAAGCGCCGGACACTAAATTTTTACGGATGTCCGGGAACATGCGACATCCAACAAGGTTACTTCTTTTCCTAAGTCATCTTCAAAATCACGTTTCCAATGCCTTCAACATCGGAGGTCGCAGTAATTTCCCATGTAAAGCTTTCTTCCGAGATGGGAGTATAGGAGGAGAAACTTTCCTTGTTACCACAAATATGGCGGGTAGCACCGGTATCTATCCACCACGATTTAGGGTTCTCCTCCAAATTTGCAACGTTGGCTTCAAAGACAACCGCTGCAAAGTCTAGGTCCATGTGCTCAACATTGTTCGCTTCTTTCTTCGGGAGACGACAATCCTCGACAAGTGGCCCGGTTTGCCACAATTATAGCAAGACCCTCGAACTTCTTAGAGGTCTTCTTCTTCACTTTCTTAGCATTCCCGGCAGTTTCGAATGCTTTCTTGGTGCCACTCGTGCTAGCCTAGGCGAGATTGACCTTTGCCTCCATCTTGCCTTTAGCAACTTTGGCCTCATTCATTCTATTGTTCTCTTCTATTTAATGACGAACAACAATGTCTTCTAAGGACATCTCCTTGCGTTTATGCTTGAGATAGTTCTTGAAGTCCTTCCACGAAGGAGGCAACTTTTCAATGATAGAAGCCACCTTAAATGGATCATTCATGATCATCCCTGGCATCAAGCCCATGTAGAATGATTTGGAATTCATCTACTTGAGTTGTTACCGATTTGGAATCGACCATCATAAAGTCAAGATACTTACCGACGACAAATTTCTTTGACCCGGCATCCTCGATCTTGTACTTTCTTTCCAAGGTGTCACACAACGCTCACTAACTCGACCGTACTATACACATTGTATAGTGCATCGTCAAGTCCATTCAAGATATAGTTCTTACAAAGAAAATTACCGTGAGCCCAAGCCTCCTTTGCCATTTGCCTTTGAGGGTCCGGATCACCTTTTTCTACTGCCGGAGGATCTTCCTTTAAGAAGCGGTGCAAGCTTAGGGTGGTCAAGTAGAAGAGCATCTTCTGTTGCCATCTCTTGAAATCCACACCGGTGAATTTCGCGGGTTTCTCACCATGACTGATGTGATGAGTTGTAGGAGCGGGAGCAACATTGTTGAATGTAGTATCACCTTGTGATGGAGGCGTCACATTCCCTTGACTTGATTCGGTGGAGTCTTTCTCGTTTGCCATCTTGATGATCTTGAAGAAGCGTCAAATAACTCTTACGATTGGCGCCGTTGCCGGGGAAACTATATGTTATAATTGAAATTCGGAGGGAAACTATTTAAAATAAGTTAAAGGGTTCATGGCTGTTCACTCCAAGAGGTGCCAAACCTGTTCAAAATCTGAGCACGAGCGCGGCTGCTCTTGCCTTGAGCGCGACCGCGCTGGCATGCCGAGACTAAGCCATGATTTACTTAAAATGATTTGGGTGTATACTAATCATGGCTTCTTTAACATGCCTTTGCTATGGCTTCTTTAAGACTTAACGGAAAAACTGACAGCAAAAGTAACGGAGATTGAAAAACAAAAGAATTAAAGTCGAGTCTTGTATTTAATACAATCTCCGTAAGAGTTATTTGTCCCGCACTGGTGCTTACGGTTGTATGACAAAACTCTAGTAAGATAAAACGACTTACTATTAGTTATAAGGAGGACTCCAATATAACTAATCTAACGAACAACACAAGGTTTTAGAACTTTGGACTTGAAAGATTGAATGCAACAATATGCAATGATTTGGGTATGTTAATTTATCTCTCTAGAGGGTAAAAAGGCTCAGAATGACTGTATGTTATAATTGAAATTCGGAGGGAAACTATTTAAAAGAAGTTAAAGGGTTCATGGCTGTTCACTCCAAGAGGTGCCAAACCTGTTCAAAATCTGAGCACGAGCGCGGCCGCTCTTGCCTTGAGCGCGACCGCGCTGGCATGCCGAGACTAAGTCATGATTTACTTAAAATCGGCGCGGCCGCTCTAGGCCGGAGCGCGACCGCGCCGAAGCCCCGAACCGAAAGGTCACGAAACCTTTTGAGAACAGTTGTGACCCAAAACTAATTTGGATCAGTCCAAGTCAACCCAAGTTAACTTTAACCCTTTATTTAACTTCCGTTAAGTTACAAAATCACTTGTCATTAATTCTCATTCACCCTAAATGGTTTTGAGACATTAAATAAGTTTAATAATCTACAACAAATGTAGAATACACTTTGTAACTAGTTCCGTTAACACATAACGAACTTCCGTTAGAAATCTAGGTCAACGTTAAGTCAAACTTAACTTTTCGTTACCCATTTCCAACAATCCCCCACATGAATGACAATTAATGCATGAATGCAATTTCGTCCAAAGTTCCGGCGAACTATTATTACATCGGGATAGATAGCTTGTGGCCTTGAATCTTCCCTAGTGAAATATTATCGGATATACTAGCCATTTGGTAGCGAGTCGCTTTGAACCAGTGACTGTCGGGTGTATACCAAGACAATAATACTCACATAATAACAGCTCTAACAATTGTTGTTCTCACGTTTTGTCCATTTTGGCCCTGGACCGTATCTCATTCATAAGCGTTCATTTAGAGGCGGCCTAATTACCTCTCGCTTATATAGGTGATTCTCACTATAAGGAGTATCATGCACTACTCCACCCGTAGGTATAGAAATCATTAAAAGTTTTCTCAACTTATCCTTACCAACTGCTGCATGTGCTTGTACTTGGATGTTCGGGAATGAGTATTCAACATCTCCAGGTTAATAAACCCGAGGTTGTTGTTTCCAAGTAACTCTACTAGAACTTATAACTTGGTTGTCTCATTGAACCCAAGGGCCTGGGATCTCCATTTCTCAAGGTTGAGTGTCCGCTATAAGTTCTTTTGTTGTGGGTTTTAAACCCATTCCCCTTAATAGTTTATACAGTTGATCTCTATTTATACCTTTGGTAAATGGATCCGCTAAGTTATCACATGATTTAACATAATCAATGGTGATAACGCCATTCTTGATCAAGCTGTCTAATGGTATTGTGTCTACGACGAATATGTCTAGACTTACCATTGTACATACTATTATGTGCCCTTCCAATTCTTGATTGACTATCACAATGGATTAGTACGACGAGCGCGGGTTTGCTCCAACAAGGAACATCCTCCGGGAAGTTCTTAAGCCATTCTGCTTCTTCCCCGACTTTATCTAACGCGATAAACTCGGATTCCATCGTGGATGCGGCTATACACGTTTGTTTGGAGGATTTCCATGACACTTTGCTCCTCCACCTATAGTGAATACATATCCACTTGTGGACTTAGAGTCTTTTGTGTTCGATATCCAATTGGCATCACAGTATCCTTCTAATACTGCTGGATATTTATTGTAAAGTATCCCATGGTTTAATGTATACTTTAAATATCTTAGTACTCTCATTAGTGCTTTCCAATGATCGGTACTAGGATTGCTTGTGAACCTACTTAGTTTGCTCACTTGAATATGCAATGTACGGGCGAGTACAATTTGTTAAGTACATCGGTGCCAATTATTCTTGCATATTCCGGTTGAGAAAGCTGGTTCCCCTTTGTTCTTGGCTAAATGTAGAGCCAAGTCTACGAGTGTCTTAGCCGGAGGGTCATCAAAGACATTGAATTTCCGAAGAACATTCTCTAGGTAATGGGATTGTGAAAGAACTAATCCTTCGGATGTTCTAGAGATCTTTATCCCTAATATTACATCAGCTAATCCCATGTCTTTCATGT
Source organism: Adenophora triphylla var. japonica (assembly GCA_022495995.1). Lineage (NCBI taxonomy): Eukaryota > Viridiplantae > Streptophyta > Magnoliopsida > Asterales > Campanulaceae > Adenophora > Adenophora triphylla. The sequence goes on from JAFEMH010003783.1 coordinate 94,046, forward strand.
CAAAGTTCTTCTTTAACATGCCTTTGGTATTCATGATTAAATCATGATTACTTCCCATTATAAGCATGTCTCTACATAAAGACAAACGATAACGAATGATTCAGATGTTCCTTTAATGTAGACACATTTGTCACATTCATTGATCTTGAATCCATTCGATAACATGGTTCTATCGAACTTCTCATGCCATTGTTTAGGTGCTTGTTTTAGTCCATACAAGGATTTTACAAGTTTACACACCTTTCTTTCTTTACCAGGAACCACGAACCCTTCGGGTTGTTCCATGTAAATTTCTTCATCAAGTTCTCCATTAAGGAAAGCAGTCTTCACATCCATTTGGTGTATCTCAAGATTATGCCTGCTTCTTTGCAATAGCTATGAGAACACGAATAGATGTGATCCTTGTGACAGGGGAGTATGTATCGAAGAAATCATATCCCTCTTTCTGTCTAAAGCCTTTGGCAACTAGCCTAGCTTTGTACTTTTCGATAGATCCATCCGCCTTATACTTCCGTTTAAGGATCCATTTGCAACCTAATGGTTTGCAACCTGGAGGGAGATCAACTAATTCCCAAGTATTGTTGAGCATTATGGATTCTATTTCACTGTTAATAGCTTCCTTCCAGAACGAACTATCCGGACCGGACAAAGCTTCTTTAATAGTTGATGGTTCGTTTTCTAACATGTAAGATAGAAAATCAGGACCAAAAGTCTTTTCCACTCTTGCCCTTTTGCTACGTCTCGGTTCTTCATCTTCTATTTGAGAAGGACCGGATGTAGACTCATGTGTTCTCTTATTAGAACCTACATCTTTCCTGTCCTTAACCGGAAAAATGTTTTCAAAGAATACCTCATTCCTTGATTCTATAGTAGTTCCTACGTGCATATCCGGAATGTCCGACTTATGCACTATAAACCGATAGGCACTACTATTATTGGCATATCCAATAAAAACACAGTCAATGGTCTTTGGGCCAATCTTGACTTGTTTAGGCTTAGGTACTTCAACCTTGGCCAAACACCCCCACACTTTAAGGTATTTAAAACATGGTCTACGATTATGCCATAATTCATAGGGCGTTTTATCAATACCTTTCTTGGGTATTTTATTAAGAACATAATTAGAAGTGAGTATTGCTTCCCCCCACAAGTTGTCGGGTAAGCCTGAACTGATCAAAAGCGCGTTCATCATCTCTTTGAGAGTATGGTTTTTGCGTTCAGCAACTCCATTAGATTGAGGGGTATATGGAGCCGTTGTTTGATGAATTATGCCGGATTCCCAACATAGTCCTTCAAACGGTGCTTCATATTCTCCACCTCTATCGCTTCTAATTTTCTTAATTTTCAAGTTAAGTTGATTCTCAACTTCTTTCTTATAAGTCTCAAAAGCCCCTAAGGCTTCATCCTTACTTCTTAAGAGATAGACATAACAATACTTAGTGCAATCATCTATAAATGTAATGAAGTACTTTTTACCTCCTCGAGTTTGCACTAGTTTTAAATCACATATGTCGGTGTGAATTAACTCGAGAGGAGTCGTGTCTCTTTGTATGGCATTAAATGGTGACTTAGTCATTTTTGCCTCAACACAAACTTCGCACCTATTAGTCGAGTCGGATTTAGTCATTTGGATTAAATCTTGTCTCGCTAATTTCTTAATGGTGTCGAGGTTTACATGTCCTAATCTATCATGCCATAAATTAGAACTTTCCGACAAGTAAACATAAGGAACACAACTTTTATTCATCGCACCTTGGCGGATTACAGTCATTACATTCATTTTAAAAAGGCCCTCCTCGAGGTAACCTTTTCCAAGAAACAAACCATTCTTGGTTAGTACAAATTTGTCGGATTCGAATACTAGTCTAAAACCGGCCTTACTAAGCAAAGCGCCGGACACTAAATTTTTACGGATGTACGGAACATGCGGCACATCCAACAAGGTTACTTCTTTTCCGGAAGTCATCTTCAAAATCACGTTTCCAATGCCTTGAACATCGGAGGTCGCAGAATTTCCCATGTAAAGCTTTCTTCCGGAGATGGGAGTATAGGAGGAGAAACTTTCCTTGTTACCACAAATATGGCGGGTAGCACCGGTATCTATCCACCACGATTTAGGGTTCTCCTCCAAATTTGCAACGTTGGCTTCAAAGACAACCGCTGCAAAGTCTAGGTCCATGTGGTCAACATTGTTCGCTTCTTTCTTCGGGAGACGACAATCCCTTGACAAGTGGCCCGGTTTGCCACAATTATAGCAAGACCCCTTGAACTTCTTAGAGGTCTTCTTCTTCACTTTCTTAGCATTCCCGGCAGTTTCGGAATGCTTTCTCTTGGTGCCACTCGTGCTAGCCTCGGCGAGATTGACCTTTGCCTCCATCTTGCCTTTAGCAACTTTGGCCTCATTCATTCTATTGTTCTCTTCTATTTAAAGACGAACAACAATGTCTTCTAAGGACATCTCCTTGCGTTTATGCTTGAGATAGTTCTTGAAGTCCTTCCACGAAGGAGGCAACTTTTCAATGATAGAAGCCACCTTAAATGGATCATTCATGATCATCCCCTCGGCATCAAGCCCATGTAGAATGATTTGGAATTCATCTACTTGAGTTGTTACCGATTTGGAATCGACCATCATAAAGTCAAGATACTTACCGACGACAAATTTCTTTGACCCGGCATCCTCGATCTTGTACTTTCTTTCCAAGGTGTCACACAACGCCTTGTCTAACTCGACTGTACTATACACATTGTATAGTGCATCGTCAAGTCCATTCAAGATATAGTTCTTACAAAGAAAATTACCGTGAGCCCAAGCCTCCTTTGCTATTTGCCTTTGGGGGTCCGGATCACCTTTTTCTACTGCCGGAGGATCTTCCTTTAAGAAGCGGTGCAAGCTTAGGGTGGTCAAGTAGAAGAGCATCTTCTGTTGCCATCTCTTGAAATCCACACCGGTGAATTTCGCGGGTTTCTCACCATGACTGATGTGATGAGTTGTAGGAGCGGGAGCAACATTGTTGAATGTAGTATCACCTTGTGATGGAGGCGTCACATTTCCTTGACTTGATTCGGTGGAGTCTTTCTCGTTTGCCATCTTGATGATCTTGAAGAAGCGTCAAATAACTCTTACGATTGTTAGACAAATTGCTATGGCTTCTTTAAGACTTAACGGAAAAACTGACAGCAAAAGTAACGGAGATTGAAAAACAAAAGAATTAAAGTCGAGTCTTGTATTTAATACAATCTCCGTAAGAGTTATTTGTCCCGCACTGGTGCTTACGGTTGTATGACAAAACTCTAGTAAGATAAAACGACTTACTATTAGTTATAAGGAGCACTCCAATATAACTAATCTAACGAACAACACAAGGTTTTAGAACTTTGGACTTGAAAGATTGAATGCAACAATATGCAATGATTTGGGTATGTTAATTTATCTCTCTAGAGGGTAAAAAGGCTCAGAATGACTGTATGTTATAATTGAAATTCGGAGGGAAACTATTTAAAAGAAGTTAAAGGGTTCATGGTACATTCCTCCAAGAGGTGCCAAAACTGTTCAAAATGCGAGCACGGCGCGGCCGCTCTTGCCTTGGCGCGACCGCGGCTGTTATCCGAGATCAAGCCTGAGTTTTACTTGACTCAGCGCGGCCGCTCTAGCCGGAGCGCGACCGCGCCAAGCCCGTAAAATTGCCTCTTCGAACAGCTTGCGATTGATCAATCACCCAAGCACGTTTTGGCTAATTCAAATCAATTTTAACCCTTTATTTAACTTCCGTTAAGTTACAAAAACACTTGTCATTAATTCTCATTCACCCTAAATGGTTTAGAGACATTAAATAAGTATAATAATCTACAACAAATGTAGAATATAATCTGTAACAAGTCTCGTTAACACATAACGAACTTCCGTTAGAAACTAGATCAAAGTTAAATCTTAACTTTCCGTTATCTATTTCCAACAGAATCTCGGCCCTCATACGCACCCTTGACGAGTTATCACACAACTCAGGGCATGAGTAAATTGCGCCGTTAAATTGCCTCATTTCAGCCATTACATATACTCCACAGTCACTATTAGCATCATCATTTTCTTTCACAATCCATTCAACTTGCATATGCTCAAACTGAAACTTCGATATATCTGCAGCACTTGGATGATTTATGTGATTTAAGAACTTTTTGAAGGGTGCTTGCTGCAACGAAAAAAAAAAACAGCAAAATTAATATGGAAGTTTTGGTAAAAAAAAAATAACAAAAAAAAAACAATTCAATAAATAAGATTACCATGCTATGAGCAAGTTTTGGCACATTCTGTCTCTTCCAATCATTCATTGGCAAGTTGTCAAGATACTGAAATGATTGACTCTCAGTATTGACAACAAAAAGTGTGTAATGGCCACTCTTGTTGTCACCTCTATGGCAGGGCAAAAAGAACGCAAGAAAATAAGTGCCAATATCGTAGTTTGAAAGTACCGGTTCAAGTGATCTTTTATACCGGTTTATTGATTAATAAGTGCCGATACATGTATGTATAAAATGACAATGCTTACCAATTTAACTTCACTCAAATCAGGTCTCTCAGCATCATTAAAATTAACATCAATCCATTGTTCTAAACTATCAGTGATTTCTTGCCCAGCTGATGATACAACATCTTGAGATGTCTTCGTTGTACGTTGAATCCAAGCAGTCTGTATAACACATTAATAACATCAAATTTAAAAATGCACACAAATATAATTTAACTAACAAATAATCATAGATAATATAATTATTGAATGTACTAGCATCATAGATAAAGAACTTACAGAATGACTAAGCCCAAACATAAACTTCTTCATTCTACCAGACTTTTGCTCCATCTTATTAAGAAGAATAGCCCAACTCTCGATAGTATTTGAAGTTACTTCCTTGTCTTCATCCATGCTCAAAATATCTTCAACCGTTAAGCTATGGAACACTGAGTAAATAGGATCACAAGTGCTGTAAAAGAAAAATAAATTAGTAAATGCTTTTACATACAAGTGTATACATTCATAAAAGGTGCCATTGTTTGGGTATTCATAAATTTATAGCTTACTCTTTCAGATTCTTTGAAAAGTGTGTAGACATGCACATGTCAATGCCTCCTTTCTCGCCTTCAACATCGGTCGCAACAAATCGGCGTTGTTGATCATAAACCGAGAACAGTATACAAATTCCTCATTATCTTCCCCACAGTCCACTCGTGCACCCTACATTCAACATCTCATAACAACTCATAAAGTGGCTCTCATTTATATTCGCAATAATGTTATCAAGAGCTCTATTTTGTTCATCATCATCATCATATGTCTCCCGAAAAATCTCATTAACTTCCCGTTGTTTTTACTAACTCTTGTATGTTCTCTTCTCTCCTCACTAGATACCTGAGATAAATCAAGGTCAAATGATGGAATTGGACCTTTTCTTTTCTTACCCATGTCAGCTTTTGTTGTCTTCACAAATCCTGAAATAATATTGTCAATCTCATAAAAATAATCATCATCAAAAATATCATCTTCTACTTCCTCCCCTCCCCTCCGCCTCCCAATTCCCCTCATTCTCTTTCTCTTCCCCCATCTCATCACCGCATTTCTTCCCTTCTCTTTCTTGATAGATTTAAGTCTTTCAATGTGAGCATGGACAAAGATTATCAAGGTCCTTCCTCAATATATCCCATGACTCCTTAGCATCCTATATCAATGAAAAATAGTAAGAATGAAAAATAGTGTGTGTATTTTAAGTGCCATAGATATTATTCATTGTGCCGGTTTAATAATCAATAGCGCCATCATAAGAAATTCAAAGAACCGGTTTAAGTAATAAATAGTGACAATACTTACATTGCTTGCCTCTGCAATTCTTTCCTTTGAAGCACTTTCAATCCTTAACGGAATACATTCTTCCTCCACAAACTCACTGGGTACTTCCTCCACAAAATCGTTGTCACCCCTACTTATAGGATAAACATTCTTTCCATAAAATATTAAATTCCCCACCAACTTTCGCTTCGGAATCAATCCTCTCTTTGAATTTTTAGCATTCCAATGTTTAATCAAAGGGAGAACAGTTGATTCTTTCACCCCTTGAAATGGAAATCTTTGAAGGTAAGCAATCACCAACACCATAACACATCCACTACAATTTTTTGAATTCTTTTTTTGAGTCTTAAACCTATTTACACCACGACATAATTTGTCCAAAACATATTGACACCAATCAAACTTGCTTATCTCGTGAAACGTCTTCTACAATACTTAGCAAAGTGACACATCAATTGTTTTTGTAACTCATGGGGCAAGAAAAATACCAACAACAAACAAAGCACAAACAAGCGTTTAAATTCATCCCCACCTTGATGTAACTCGAAATGCGTTCCAAAAGTTTATAGGCGGGAAGACCATCTTGAGTACGTCCAAATTCCTCAAAATATCGATTTCTCAATTCCATATTTGTGCTGGATGATTGATTTACCTTATACTTTGCAACATTCCTAGGTAGACAAAATATATCATAGACATCCGATGCTGTAATAACATATTTATCTGATGAATTGATTTGTTGTATCCTTGTGATTGGTTCAAATCTATCAACAAGAAACTGAACAAGCCTAAGCGGCAATACCTTAACCTCAAGATTCAACAGAGATCCAAATCCAATAGCCCTAACATCTCTCTTCTGGTCTGGAGTTAAACAGAGCTCAACGAGTCTTTTGGGAGTACACGAATGCTCAAATTTATCACCCCCTTTAGGCCTCTTAATAGTGATATCAAAATCATCATCATCCACAACTCTTTTACGCTTTGATGGAACTGAAAATAAATATCAAAAAACATAACATCAGTGCCAGTTTTATGATTTCAAAGTGCCAGATTTATAATTTCTAAGTGCCCGTTTTATGGTTTCAAAGTGCCCGTCTTAAGGTTTGAAAGTGCCCGTGTTATGGTTTCAAAGAGCAAGTTTTATCTATAATGCCAACATATCAAAAAACATTACATCAGTGCCAGTTTTATGATTTCAAAGTACCAGAATTATGGTTTTTAAGTGCCAGTTTTATGATTTCTAAGTGCCCGTCTTAAGGTTTGAAAGTGCCCGTGTTATGGTTTCAGAGAGCAAGTTTTATCTATAATGCCAACATATCAAAAACATTACATCGGTGCCGGTTTATGATTTCAAAGAGCCAGTTTTGTGATTTCAAAGTGCCAGAATTATGGTTTTTAAGTGCCCGTTTTATGGTTTCAAAGTGCCATTCTTAAGGTTTGAAAGTGCCCGTGTTCTGGTTTCAAAGAGCCAGTTTTATCTATAGTGCCAACATTTGCTTGTTTTTGCAATTAAATGTGAATGTGCAACTGTTTCGATAGTGCAAGTGCAAGTGCAAATAAATGTGACAGTGCAACGGTTTCTATGTGCAATATTTAGGGTTTCAATAGAGCCAACATTTTCTTATGTTTTGCTTATATTTATGGTTTCAGTAGAGCCAACATTTGCTTATATTTAGGGTTTCAATAGAGCAACTGATTTGAAATCGAAGAACAATATGACTCAAAACAAGTAAAATTATACCTTCGTTACGCTTCTTGCTCCTCCTTTCTTTGGATTGATCGGTCATAATGTAGAATAACAAGTAAAATGACGAATGAAAACAACTCGGAGATGATGAAACTCGGTGGAAACCTGATACGCCAAATGGAGATGATGAAAGTAGGAAAAATCGAATTGAAAGGCACAAATGTGGAAATCAAAAATCAAATACGCCGCGAGAAATTGAACAGGACCGAAAAAGCGTAAGAACCGTCCGCTAAATTGAACCGCGGTTAAAAAACACGTTTTTTGTTAAGCTTAAAAAAAACGCGTTTTTTTTAAGTTTTTGGCATATATATATTCTTTTATTTATTTATTTATTATTATTATTATTTTCCTTTTTAAAAAATTTATCTCCAACTATTTATTCATTTAACTTTTTCACACATAATTTCTTTCACGATAGTAAATGAGAATTTATATTAGCCGATTTCAAATTAATAATTTGTGGTTGTTTGTTTGTTTTATAAACCTCACCCACAACGACATTCGGATTCTACTTGTTGGGGAGCAATTGGATTCTACTATTATATTATACTTCATTCTTGTTGGGAGCAATTGGATTCTACTATTATACTCCCTTCGTCTCGGTTTAAATGTCTCAATTTTTCTTTTTGGGTGTCTCATTTAAAATGCCTCAACTCAAAAAAGAAAAGTTTTTTATTATTTTGTTATTTGTGGGATCCACTTGTCATACTCTCACAATAAATATTCACTAACTATTTTCTACCCCACTTTCTCTTTCTTACATCACTTTCATACTCATAACATTTATTTCACTATACACTTTTTACATTATATATATTTATTTCTTAATTTTCATGCCGAACCCATTTTGAGACATTTGAGCCGTGACGGAGGGAGTATTATACTTCATCCTGACTCTGACTGAATGTTTTAAACAATCATTTTTGTTTTTATCAAAAGCAAGATTGATTATTATTTTTTTGTCATTTTTTAGGGAAAGAGATAGTACTAGTAGATGCATGTCTAAATTTTATTTATTTAAGAAAATTTTTGTTTTTATAAATTTAATGACAAAGAAGTTAAAAAAAAATCACTTTTTTTCATTTTAATTTTGCTAGTAAAGGATCAACAGTGTAAAATATATTTGGTAAAAAAGCATTTAAAAATAGTTTCTTAGAATCTTTTTATGTGTTTTGAGATAATTTTTTATAATGAACATTTTAATAAAAAAAGATTCAAGGACACTGGTAGAAGTGCGGTAAACAAGTCGAGTCGAGTTACGTAATACCCGCCCTTTTTTTTTAATTTTAAATCCTTTTATTTTATTATTTGGTCTTTAATAAAAAGGATTGAGTAATTGGGCTTTGATTTGGGCTCGGATTAGAAAATCCAAATCATTTAAGGAGTTTGATTAACTTCCTTTCGAGCTAGAATTTTGGAAAATTCAAGAATATAAATACTCTCCCTACTCTAGTATCATCTTGATTATTTACACAGGCGAGAGAGAGAGAGAGGAGGCGAGAGAGAGAGAGAAGGCCGGAGTTTGGTCGGAGTTTGAAATCGAAAAGGTAATCCTTAACTCTCTTTATTGTTTCCTTTAGTTTTGGATTGATGAAACCTTAGAAAACCCTAAAAGTTTATGAGTAAGAATTAGGGTTTTGGAAATAAAAGGTATTATTATTAATTTGAGTTATCATAATAAGGGAGCGCTCTGAAAAGGCGTAAGGTCTCTTATTAAAAGAACACCCTTAAAAGGTGTATCGTTACTGTGGAATTGGCGGACTTATGTGAATACAGTCTCCATCATTATTATTCTTGTGATAGTGCCACAACTTGTTTACTTGAGAAGTATCTTTCTTTATCTTACTCGTAATTGTACTTTAAATTGTTATAATTATCCACTCGTTGAGTGTTCGATTGGCTCCGTTCATTTCGGTCATCTCTTCCTTAGTACCCGGAGAGATCCCGTATGAACTTACTGAGCATTGTTCGCTCACCCCTTCTTTCTTTTTCCCTCCCAGGTAAAGAGTAGGAGAAAGGATTGGTCGCAAGGTTGGCGGCAGTATTATGAAGAGTTAGGGTTAATAATCAAAAAGTTGAATTGGAGCTAGTGGATTGTACTAGCCGTTAGCATTGAATGACATTTATTATGTAATGAATTATGATTAGGGTTGAGTTTGAGATACCCGTATTTTGGGAATTTATTTATGGTTAATGATTATTTATATTGTTGGAGTTTTAGGTCCGTTACAGTTTGTATCCGAGCTAAGGTTTTAGGTCACATGGGAGATATTAGATGTTGAGGGATATTGGAAGAAAGTAGTGCTTAACCATTATTGGGTTTACCTAGACCTTACTATTTTGGGAAAAAATTGGAAGTATAACTAGATTCTTCAAATAATCTAGAGAATTTACCTTTGGGTTTTGAAGGTGTGAGTTGCAACTATTTATACGTATTGGGATTCTATATGATACTAATAGTGGTCATGTCTTGATTGTAGGAAATGGACGGACCTAGTAATGCTATGAAGAAGAACTTGAGGCCTAGAGTGCTTAGTGAAAGGATGACCAGGAAGTATGTGTCGAGGATTCAGAAGCTAATTAAGGCGGTGAGAGTTGAAAAGAGAAGGGTGGACAATATGATAGGAATGTGGAACCAAGCTAGAGAAGGGTGATTCAAAGCTCTGAAGGATTTGGCAGAGACAAGGAAAACTTTGGTCGAGACCGAAGACTATTGTGATAAGGTTAGAGAGCAAGCATAGGGTTGGTACCATGAGTTACAAGAATTAAAGGCAACAATGGCTGGGGGAAATGAACAAGGAAACCCTGTAGAACCTGAGGTACCAAATGGAGAGGATCTGACAGTTGATGATCTAATTGAGGAAATAGCTAGCAACATTGAGGGTAGTGAAGCTGCTCCAATTATAATAGATGTCAATAATGGAGATGAGCTAAATTCACTAGTGACACCAGTGTGTAGGTCCCGAGGAAGACCAAAGGGGTCCAAGAAGAAAGTGGAACACCTAGGGGAAGGCCTAGGAAGAATGTGATACCATGAGTGGAAAGTGGAGTGTTTTGCTTTTATTTTCTAGAAAATGATAGTAGTTAGTAGTATTCTAGTTCTAGTAGCAAGAACTCGAGAATTGATTTGTTTTCATTCAAAGTTTTTATGAAATAAAGCGTATTCCGTATTTTGAATTATGTTTTGATTGGGTTTTGTTCCATAGTGTTAAGCAAGTGTGTTAGCCGGAACGGGGAAAGATTGGCCTATTGAAATGATCAATGTGTATAGTAATCGGCTTATTGAAACGGCTGAATGTGAATAATAACTGGTCTAGTGAAACGACCTGTGAAAGTAGTGTTGGTCTGTTGAAACGACCAATAAGTCTATTGAAACGACTTATGAAAGTAATGTCGGTCTATTAAAATGACCAATGGTCTAGTGAATTGACCTATTACTTAAATGTTTAGTCTGTTAAGACGGCTTATGTTTATAGTATAAAAGTATTAAGCATTGAGTATTGCTAGTGTTGGCGTGAGTAATAGTGTTGGATTCGTAATACTGATGAGGGTATTATATTATCCTCAGATGTCGAGGAGCGGAACTAGAAGTACCAATAATGCCAACAACGGAAGTAACAACAATGGGCAGTCAGACCCAAATATGACGAATCTTTTGTAGACATTGACGCAGACAATGGTCGGAATCAGTCAAGTAGTGGAAGGTTTGGCTTAGCTGCAGCCACAACCACAACAAGTGCCATTAAGAGACCCTCTAGAGCAATATCAGAGGAGGAACCTAGATACGTTTTCTAGAAATCCACAGGAGAAGCCTGAGGATTGAATCAAGAACATGGAAAAGACTTTTAAAACTTTGACTTGCACACCAGAGCAGAAAGTGGTGTTTGCTACTTTTGTGCTGAAAGGGAGAGCGCATACTTGGTAGGAAGACGAGCATAGAGCAGCTACAGTACGTGAAGTGGGTAACTACACGTGGGACATGTTCAAGACAGCTTTCAATGAGAAGTACTATACAGCTAGTGTGCGAAATGCTAAGGTGGCTGAGTTTATGACATTGAACAAGGGAGTATGCTATGGACGAGTATTGTGCTAAGTTCACATAATTGTTGGAGTTTGCTCCGACTTTCTTCGATAATGAGGAACAGAAGGCGAGAAAATTTGAGACATGCCTTAGTGACAGGGCCAAGTACAAAATCACTATGTTACTACTGTCGACCTATGAGCAAGTATTGGAGAGAGCAAGAGTGGTAGAGAAGGAAGCTAATAGCTACCGCAGCAAAAGAGAAGATAAGAAAAGGTCTGTCGAGAAGGAGACAACTGGATCTAAGGGACATGCCGGAAGCTGAAACCGGGATGGGCATAGTAACAAGAGAAAGGCTAACGATGAGTATCGTGAGAAAGATGGTGCTATAAGTAAGTACCCGAATAAGAGTTTTAATAATCAAAGAGATGGGAGCAAAGGTGAAACCCATGGGCGAGGATCTGATGAAAACTGTCAAGTGTGCGAAGGGAGGCACAAGACTGATGGATGTTGGTATAAAGAGAAGAAATGTTTCAATTGTGATAAAGTGGGTCATTCGCAATGGAAGTGTCTGGAACCCAAGAAGAATGCATTTGCTTAAGGAGCTAAAGATGACAACAAAGGAAATGGTGGAGGTCGTGGCCGTGTGTTACCATGACAGCTAGAGATGCAAGAGCCACTAATGACCTCGTGGCAGGTACATTTCAACTCTATTCTCGTAATGTGTATGCATTAATTGATACTAGTTGTAAGTACCTCAATCTGAATCACACCCCATTAAACGCACAAAAGGAATCTTCTGGGGTGAAGAAAAGACAACTTTTGACAAAAAGGGCTTTTCTGGTATATGAAACTTCCCAGGGACCTTGCTGGTATTTAGGAAAAGGACTTTTCAGGAATTTCAGATTTCTCCAAGGACCTTTCGGGTATGCAGCCGAGTTTTTATGAAATTTTAGATATTCTGAGGACCCTTTGGGTATTATCCTAAGTTTTGCTTATAGACTAAGTAATTCTAGAGCCTTCCTTACCCTCCTATATAAAGGATCATCATTCTACCCATTTCAACAACACACATTTTACCCTACCAAAACTCTACCAAAATTGACTCTCATCCTCTCTCTCTCTCTAAAAATCTCCTACACACACTAGTCCACACACTAGTCTCTCTCCTACAAACAAAACTCCAACCCAAGAAGATAGATCTAAACCATTTTGTTTTGGTAAAATCTCCTTCTACACTTAAATCTTTAAATCTCTCTTTATTGTTCTTGGATCTTGAATCTCCTAATCTCTATTTATTATTGTTCATCTTGTTTAGATCTAGATCTTGTTAATTACTTGTCTAGATCTTGTTATTTACTTGTTGCTATCTATTGTTATCTTGTTCTAGATATAGTGGGTTACTTGTTGGATCTTGATTTTATTGTCTATTTAAAGCTTTATAATGTAGATCTACTATTATCTCCATGGATCCAAGTCTAAGAAATGATTCAACCTCTCTAATCCTTAAGATGAACATATCTATTAGTATTCTAGGGATAGAATGTTAAGGAGATCTTGGACTTGTTAGTATTTTGTTCTTCCCCTTTGTCCCTTAGCCCAAGATAATCATCCATGGAGTTCATCTCCATGGATGGTTCTCAAAGTGGCTTATACTTTACTTTTATGTCTCTTTTCTTTTCCTTTATTTTTCTAGTCTTTCCCTTTGACCCAAGATTGGTCATTTTGGAGTTAATTTCCATGGATGATCATCTTAAGAGGTTTATATTGTTTATATTTCTTGTTCTTCCTTTTTCTCCTAGTCTAAGATGGTTATCTTGGAGTTCATCTCCATGGATGACCATCATTAAGACTTACATTTGACTTCTTGGAGTTATAAGTGATACACTTGGACTTTAATCCCAAGGATGATCACCCTTTGTATTAAGGATGTGATCCCTTAGGGATTTTGTCCTAAAAGTTGATATAACTTGGCCTAAATCTTTATTCCGTGCTTAGATTGAGTTTTTTAGGATTATTTTCTCCATATTATGTTGCTGTCCAGCAACATTTACTTATGACCTTTGTTCATTGTCTTATTTTTTGGGCATACAAAACGCGGAAATTTCATGAAAGTCAAAAGAGATATTTTGTATCTAATATTTGTAGGTTTCTGTACATATTTTTACCTTATTTTTCCAATGAATTTAAGTACCTATTTTCATTTATTTTCTAAATCTTGTTTCATCAGTCCCTAAAAATACTGTTTTCTGATTTGAAGTTCCAAAAAGGTTTTAACCTATCAAAAGATTTCCGATTGATAAAATTATATGTGTCATATTTAAGATGTTTTGAACAACTTTCATTCTTTGACTTTCTTGAGATTCCTACTTCTCAAAGCCTTTAAAGCCGTCTCAAAATCAGGTGTACACTGTTTTTCCTGCTCTGACAGATTTGATGTTTAAACTCATGGGATCTTTTGAGTGTCAAATGTTGACTCTAAAATCATGCAAAAATTCATGAAACATATTTAATGTGTTAGAAGGAGTTTCCAACTTCTAGTTTCCAGTTTCCAGTTTGCATCTCTTTTCTCATTTTTATGCTTGACCCCCTTTCGAAGCGGCATTATTTTCAAACAAGTTCTTTTAGTCTATTTTATTCAAAACACACACACACACACACATTGTTTTAAGATTGGAAGACTCGTCTTACGAGGCATTTCGAGTGAATGCCAAACGAACTTCCTGGAGTGTAACGTGACCTCCGAACTCATTTCTCAATTTTGGGCATTTTTCAAAGTTTTGACCCTAAACTAAAATGACATGGCGACTCCGTTTGTTTTTAAGTCCGCTAAGATTGACCTGATTCCAGAAATCATTTGAAACTCCAAATTGTTGGCCAAATTGGATTAGGGTATATCACGCTAGTGCTACGCATTCTGTTATTAGTACTTGTTTGGCAAAACGCATGAATTTGATTCCTCAGGCGTTAGAGGTATCCCTAGTGATAGATACTCCAAATAGAGAATCGATCCCTGTTACGTCTGTGTTTAGGAAGTGTCCTTTGAAAGCAGACGAAATAGAACTAGAGGTTGATCTTATCAGCTTAGAGATCAGTGAGTTTGACATTATTTTGGGAATGGACTGGTTAGCCGCGTACCATGCCAAGGTAGATTGTTTTAAGAAGGAAGCTTATTTCGGATTACCATCTGGAGAAGAATTTTATTTCCAAGGGTCGAAGCCTAGAATTCGATCGGGTCTCATTTTAGTGATGAAGGCTCGCAAGTTGTTAAGAAAAGGAGATGAAGGGTTCTTGGCCTATATTAGCGAGACTGACAAGAAGGAAGTGAGTATAGAATCTCTTTCGGTGATTAGGGATTTCAAAGACGTGTTTCCAAAAGATTTACCAGGAGTACCACCAGAGAGAGAAGTGGAATTTTCCATAGATTTGGTACCAGAGATCGCACCAATATCGGATGCGCCGTACAGAATGACTCCAACAGAACTTAAGGAGTTGAAGGAACAGCTGCAAGAGTTGTTGGACATGGGTTTGATTAGGCCGAGTGTGTCACCATGGGGTGCACCGGTGTTGTTCGTAAAGAATAAATTTGGGTCGATGAGGTTGTGTATCGACTACCGAGAATTGAACCGCGTAACGGTAAGGAATCAGTATCCGTTACCAAGGATAGATGATTTGTTTGACCAACTTCGAGGAGCGTGTTACTTTTCAAAAATAGATTTGAGATCTGGTTATCATTAGTTGAGAGTAAATAAGGAAGATATTGCAAAAATGGCCTTTAGGACAAGGTACGGACACTATGAATTTTTGGTCATGCCGTTCGGATTAACTAATGCGCCAGCAGCATTCATGGAACTAATGAATAGGATATTTCAGAAGTTCTTGGATAAATGTGTGATTGTGTTCATTGATGATATCTTAGCGTATTCAAAGACCGAAGAGGAGCATGAAGAGCATTTGAAGTTAGTGCTGCAGATTTTAAGAGAACAACAGTTGTATGCTAAGTTCAAGAAATGTGAATTTTGGCTCGAGAAAGTGGCGTTCTTAGGGAATGTGGTGTCTAAGGATGGAGTTGCAGTAGATCCAACAAAAATAGAGGCTATAGTGAATTGGGAGAGACCAACTATAGTTAGCGAAATAAGGAGTTTCTTGGGATTGGCTGGTTACTATAGGAGATTTGTTGAAGGTTTCTTGAAGTTGTCAGTACTGTTAACAAGGTTAACACAAAAAGGAGCAAAGTTCATTTGGTCAGAGGAATGTGAGAACAATTTTCAGGAGCTGAAGCAACGATTGGTGTCTGCCTCAGTTCTTACCTTACTATCCGGATCGGACGGATTTGTGATTTATAGCGATGCTTCGCTTAAAGGATTAGGCTGCGTGTTGATGCAGAATGATAAGGTTATAGCTTATGCGTCAAGACAATTGAAGAACCAAGAATTACCCAACCCATGATCTGGAGTTAGCAGCAGTGGTATTTGCGTTAAAGATTTGGAGACATTACTTATATGGAATAACTTGTCAGATTTACACTGATCATAAGAGTCTTAAGTTTATTTTCACCCAGAAAGAACTTAACATGAGGCAAATGAGATGGCTTGAGTTGCTTAGAGATTATGATTGCACTATTTTGTATCGTCCAGGAACGACCAATAAGGTGGCAGATGCTTTGAGTAGAAAGAATCGTGGAACCTTAGCGATGTTGATTTCTAAGGGGGTAAGTGCATGGGATAGTATCGAGGTTTCAAGCATGGAAGTACGAGCTAAAGGATTATAGCCCAACTGAGTGTTCAGCCAACGCTCTTGGATAGAATCAAAGAAGCACAAGAAATTGATGAGGAAGCAACAAGAATACATGAGAGTATCGCGAAAGGAAAAGTGGAAGACTTTCGTGTGGGAGACGATGGGATTTTGAGGTACCAATCAAGGATTTGGGTGCCAAGCAATGAGGATATAAAAAGGGAAATTCTGAAGGAAGCTCACTGTTTGAAATTCTCTGTACATCCTGGAAGTACCAAGATGTATAGGAATCTAAGAGAATCGTTTTGGTGGAACAACATGAAGGGAGATGTGGCAGATTTTGTATCAAGATGTTTGGTGTGTCAACAAGTGAAGAGTGAACACCAGAGACCAGCGGGATTACTACAGTCATTACCAATTCCAGAGTGGAAGTGGGAACACATAGCAATGGATTTGGTCATTGGATTACCAAAGACGTTGAAGGGTCATAATGCGATTTGGGTTATAGTGGACAGACTTACGAAGTCGGCTCATTTTATAGCAATCAAAGTGACGAATTCGCTCGAGAAGTTAGCCAAGTTGTACATAGATGAGATTGTAAGGTTGCATGGGATACCAGTTTCGATAGTGTCTGATCGAGATACGAGGTTCACGTCGAAATTTTGGAAGAGTCTACAGCAGGGATTGGGTACAGAGTTGACTATGAGTACAACTTTTCACCCGCAGACAGATGGGCAGTCCGAGAGAACCATTCAGACTCTTGAAGATATGTTTAGAGCCACGTCATTGGATTGGCAAGGAACTTGGGATGAACATTAGACGTTAGTAGAATTCGCCTACAACAACAGTTTCCATGCTAGTATCGGTATGGCACCGTATGAGGCATTATATGGATGGAAGTGTAGATTGCCTACTTGTTGGGATGAAGTGGGTGAGAGAAAATTAACAAGACCGGAGATTGTCCAAGTGTTGGCAGATAAAGTGCAACAAATTCGTAAATGGCTATTAACCGCTCAGAGTAGACAGAAGTCATATGCTGGTCGCCGATGACGTGATCTAGAGTTTCAGTTGGGAATTCATGTATTCTTAAAGATTTCGCCAACGAAAGGCGTTATGAGATTTGGAATTCGTGGGAAGCTATGCCCGAGATACGTTGGACCGTTTGAAATTTTGGAACGAGTTGGGATGGTGGCTTACAAGTTAGCCTTATCACCTGTACTTGCTGGAGTGCACAATGTGTTTCATGTATTGATGTTGTGAAAGTATATATCCGACCCAAGTCATGTAATTGAGTATAGGCAGCTAAGATTTCGTACCGATTTGAGTTACGATGAGAAACCTGTGAAGTTCGTGGATCGGAAAGATCAGATATTGAGGAAACGAGTAATTTTCTATGTGAAAGTGCAGTGGAGCAACCATACAGAAAGAGAAACGACGTGGAAGCTCGAGAGCGAGATGCGAGAGACGTATCCCGCTCTGTTCTCAAATTAAGGTTCGTCAAGTTTGGAGGACCAAACTCTTTTAAGGGGGTAAGAATGTAATACCCGCCCCTTTATTATTTGGTCTCTAATAAAAAGGATTGAGTAATTGGGCTTTGGTTTGGGCTCGGATTAGAAACCCAAATCATTTAAGGAGTTGGATTAACTTCCTTTCGAGCTAGGATTTTGGAAAATCCATGAATATAAATACTCTCCCTACCCTAGTATCATCTTGATTATTTGCACAAGAGGGAGAGAGGAGGCGGCAGAGAGAGAGAGAGATCAGGAAGAGAAAGAGAGAAGGCCGGAGTTTGGCCGGAGTTTGAAATCGAAAAGGTAATCCTCAACTCTCTTTATTGTTTCCTTTAGTTTTGGATTGATGAAACCTTAGAAAACCCTAAAAGTTTATGAGTAAGAATTAGGGTTTTGGAAATCAAAGGTATTATTATTAATTTGAGTTATAAAATTGTAGATCCTAACATTAATGGTCAATTTTTGATCTAGAGTTTGCATGCTAGGGTTTTGAGGGAAGATTATGGGTGTTAGTATGATTGTGCATGTATGGGTGTATATGTGTGTGTTTATGAGTGTGTGTGTGTGTGCTGTGTGTGTGCGCGTAGTGTGCATGTGGCATGTGTGTTTATGTGTGCTAAAAAAGGTGAAAATAGTGTGTGTGAATGTGAAATAGAGAGTATTAATGGAAATTAATTATAGAAAACCCTACGGGTAGTTTGGTAAACCTTATGGGGATTAGTTAACCTTAGAAGGAGTTAAAGAAGATTAACTCATAGGTTAACAAGACGGATTAGAGAGGTTTTGGTACTTAAGTAAATAGAGGTTACTTATACCTAAGATACGTTTTGCATGATTGTAGATTGTGCGCGAAGTAATGCAAAGGAAGTGCAAGCAACCCAAGGTAAGGGACTACGTTCTTTAGTACTTGAATGTATTCATCCTTTGTGATATGATTCCCTGATTTTATAAAAGTGTATACTACCAATGTGGCCGGTAGTTATTTTCTAAATATTCCTTCGATATGAACGTCTTTTGAAATATCTTACCCTTGATGTGTATTGTTCAATAGGTATCCATGGTAATTGGAATTGTTTAATGTGTTCTTGTACTTATGAACACTATGTGTGGAAATTGCTATATCTGATTGAAAAGGATGTAGTTGACTTTGTCTGATTAAAAAGGACTTAGCAGGAACTAGTCCGATTAAAAAGGACTTTATTGAAAATTGTCTAGCCTGATTGAAAAATGACTTTAGTACTTGTATACTACTTGATGAATTAGTCTTGATTATCATGATATATCATAATAAGGGAGTGCCCTGAAAAGGAGTAAGGTCTCTTATTAAAAGAACACCGTTAAAAGGTGTATCGTTACTGTGGAATTGACGGACTTATGTGAATTCAATCTCCATCATTATTATTCTTGTGATAGTGCCACAACTTATTTACTTGAGAAGTATCTTTCTTTATTGTACTCGTAACTGTACTTTAAATTGTTATAACTATTCACTCGTTGAGTGTTCGATTGGCTCCGTTCGTTTTGGTCATCTCTTCCTTAGTATCCGGAGAGATTCCGTATGAACTTACTGAGCATTGTTCGCTCACCCCTTCTTTCTTTTTCCCTCCCAGATAAAGAGTAGGAGAAAGGATTGGTCGCAAGGTTGGCGGCAATATCATGAAGAGTTAGGGTTATTTAATAATCAAAGAGTTGAATTGGAGCTAGTGGGTTGTACTAGCCTTTAGCATTGAATGACATTTATTATGTAATGAATTATGATTAGGGTTAACATTTGAGATACTTGTATTTTGAGAATTTATTTATGGTTAATGATTATTTATATTGTTGGAGTTTTAGGACCGTTACATGTTAAGATTTGGAGTTTCAAGTTTGAGCTCATTTAAAAATCATCAAGCTCGAGCCCAGTTTGATCGTTCGAGCTCGATTCGAATCGAGTTTCGATCTGCTCGTAAGCTGCTCGAACTCGAGTTTTAACGAGCCGAGTACAAGCTTAAAGAGCCAAGTTCGAGCTGATTTGAAAAATTAAATATATTATTTTATACATACATACATACATACATATATTATATTTTATGTGTATTTATTACAAAAATAATAATGAATCGAGCTTAACGAGCCGAGCACGATTCGAGTTCGAGGCAAGTTCGAACAATAAATTTACGTGTTAACGAGATTATCGAGCTAAACTCGAGCTCAAGATATTCACAAATAAAAATCATTCGAGCTTTTAACGATCCGAGCTCAAAATCAAAGCTCGTTGAACAAACGAGCCGAACTCGAATCGACTCGATAACAAAACGAGCTTAAAGAGTCGATTCGAGCTTGAGCTTATGTTCACCTCAAGCCCACTTAAATTTGAGCTTTTACTAATCGAACTGGCTCATTTCGTTTAACAGGCTTGGATCGGGTGGGTTGAGGAGATGTTCAGGGAGTTGCGTTTAAATAGGTTTAGATAAAAATATGTTAGATTATGGCTTGTTGAATTGGCCAGGATGGCAATTTTTTTGGTACATAATACAAACTACTCTTTCCGTCCACTTCAATTGAGCTATGGCATCTTTGCAAGCTTTTTAAGATTTTTTTTTTAAAAATGAGTAAATAATTGAAAGTGGGTAGAAGATTAGAGGAGAGATAATGTAAAAGTTAAAAACATTTAATAGGAGAGAGAATGAGTGAGAGGAATAGTAAGTTAATGATTGATTTTTGTGTAAATATGTTAAAATTATAAGAGTATAATAAATAATTTTTTTGTAAATATATAAACATTATGAGGGTATAAATATCCGAAACACTGTTTACATCTTTCCATTTATGGAATGACTCATTTGAAGTGGGACGTCCCAAAAAAGAAAGTGGCTCAATTGAAGTGGGACGGAGGGAGTATATTAAAAAAGATATCTACAATATGAAAGTTTTTGAAATTTGAAAAATCTTAAATTAGGTGACATTTTTTGATCGGGTAAATAATCAAAATATATAATGTACTTTTACGATTTTTACAATCAATGCAATGTAATATCTAGTGACACTTTAATATAATTTACTTTATCACTTCATTATAAATAAATGTAATTTACTCAACATTTTTATGCATCACTCTTTTAATTTTGAATCAAATAATGCAATTAAGTTATATTATGGGATTTTTACCAATAAGACCTTTAGATAGGGGGGAATTTATCAATAAAAACAGTATATTTTAAATTCTACCTTAGGATCCTAAAGTGGAAATCAAAACCCCCGTAGAGTCCCTATCCCTATTTTTAATAATCTAAATGGCGAAACAGCCCTCAGCCCTCGTTCTCTTTCTCTCTCTCTATGCGCAATTCCAACCCTCGTTCTCTTTCTCTCTCTATGCGCAATTCCAATTTCTCCCCCACCGTTAATGGCTGTCGCTGCTTCTCTCTCGTGTTCCCTTCAATTTCTCCACCGTTAATGGCTGCCGCTGCTTCTCACCCTCCAAATTCTCCTCTATTTTCACTTCAGCTTCCAATTCTTCTTCCTCATTCCACACTTCTTCAATAACCCACCATGTTCTTTCTCGCATCTCTACCTGCAATTCAATGGAACAACTCGAGCAAATTCACTCCCAAACTATCCTAAACGGCCTCACCCTAAACCCTACCATCTCTTTCAAAATCACTGCCTTGTGTTGTGCCAGTGAATGGGGCAGTATGAGTTATGCGCGCCAGCTGTTCGACAAAATTCCTCAACCAAATGTAGTCATTTGGAATACAATGATTAAAGGGTATTCTCGAACTAAATCTCCTGAATTCGCGGCTTCTTCGTATGTAGAAATGTTAAACTGGATAATTATACGTTCCCTTTTTTGCTCAAGGGGTTTACGCCCGAGATTGCTTTAGAGTGTGGGGGTGGGATACATTGTCATGTCTGCAAGTTTGGGTTTGAGTCTAATGAATCTGTCAAGAATAGCTTGATGCATATGTACTCCCTGTGTGGGCAGATTGATATTGCTGTATAGTCTTCTTATATGTTACCTTAAGCTTTCCATAGCGGTTGCAAAATTGATGTCTTCAGGGAAGGGAAAAGTCTTTTAGATCTTAAAAAGAAATACTTGATCTGACTTTATATAATTATTAGAAGATGACTTTAATAATGCTTGAGTCGTACTTTTGGTCAATTGATCTCTCTGTGTAGCTATGAACATATCTGACCTTCCTCGGGTGATTGTTCTCCTGTTCAATTAGGTACAAGTATGAGAATAACAGAGTAATGGACCCTTCTTCTCCTGATGTTAGCTCACCAGTACAGTATCAACTTTATGGTAATGGAAACACTGCGGTTGATGTGCCTTCAAGAGGTACCCAAAATCAACTTCTTGAAAGACAGGTAGCCTTTCTCTCTCTCTCTCTCTCTCTCTCTCTTTATATATCTCTCTCTCCCTGTTTAGCAACTATTGCCTCTCCTTTGTACAAAGTCTGTCAGTATATTTATTCAGTGAATGCTAAGTATTTTCACATTTACAGAAAGCACACGTTCAACAATTTGTGGCTACTGAAGATGCACGCAACAAAGCTGCAGAAGCGAGAAGTATGTGTCAAAAGCTTTTAAAGCGTCTGCATGGAGTTGGTGAGATAATTTCTTCAGAGAATGCTCTTCCTAATCTTTTCTGTGGGGTGCGCTCAAAAGGAATCAAAGCAGTTTGACTGTTTCTTAATCCCTGCAATGACTGAGAGTTTCTTTCCGTAAAGTTGCTTGAGTTATTTTAATTTTGTTTGAAATTCGGAAGTGTTAATTGAATCTGGTTTTGGTTTAATTGATCTTGCTGATTGTTATGGTGATTAAGTGTTTTGGCATTGTTATTTTGGATTATTTGATGGGTTTTGGGTGTTCATGCCATTGGGGTAATGTTAATGCAAGATTTTCAAGCAGAGATTTTGTTTTATGGAACTTGTTTAGTTTGGGTGTCGCTGTGAAGTTTGGGTGATCAAACGCTTGATGAACACAGACGATTTACCTTTTTTGTTGGAAGAGAAACTTATAATTTGTAATGTTATGAATTTTGTTGTTGCTGGTTTGGATTTATTTTATGGAACTTGTTTAGGAATTCTATTGTAGTCTAGTAAGTTATTGTGAGGTAACTTTCTCAGTTATTGTGCATAAATGTGTGATAGATTTCACTGTTTTTATCAAGGTTCTAAAAAGCGCTAGGCGGATGCTAGGCGGCGGAGTCGGCCTAGCGCCTAAAGGTCTTTTAGACACCGGTTTTTATGTCATTCATTTATAGAACAACTGTGAAATCTATTTCACATTTGTTGGTTTTGATGTGAATAAGTGTGAAATATTTTTCATACTTCTAAACCGTGAGGTCGGGCCACGTTGTTCTATGAAAGAATGACATAAAATAATGAAATTGACCTCACAAATTTATGCACAATAATTGAGAAAGTGACCTCACAATCATAACTGAGAAATTGACCTCACAGTTGTGCACAAACATTCATGAATAACACATAAATCACGGGTAAACCACACATACTAAGTAGCAAAACAACCGTGAGGTCTATTTCACGTGTTGATTGTGATGTGAATAAGTGTGAAATGTTTTTCACACTTCTAAAATCGTGAGGTCGGGCCACGCTTATTTATAAATGTGAAATGGTTTGGTTGTTGACCTTTCTAAACCGAGAACCGTAAGGTCAATTTCACGCTAATTTGCTACTTAGTATGTTTGGTTTACCCGTTATTTATCAGTTGTTGATTGTTTGTGTACAACTGTGAGGTAAATTTCTCAGTTACGATTGTTTGTGCACAACAGTGAGGTCTATTTCACAGTTGTTGGTTGAGATGTGAATAAATGTGAAAACCATTATATAGTTTTTTACATCAAAACTGTGAAATAGACTTCTCAGTTTATAAATGTGAAAACCATTATACAGTTATTTACATCAAAATTGTGAAATAGACTTCTCAGTTTATAAATGTGAAAACCATTTTACAGTTATTTACATCAAAACTGTGAAATAGACTTCTCAGTTTATAAATGTGAAAACCATTATACAGTTATACTCATGTGTGAATAAATGATAAATGATTTTCTCAGATTTTTACAAGTGAAATATATGATGAGTAAACTTGTTTGATTCGTCTTGGCGATGCGATTAAAACAATGGTTTCGGATTATTTTTTTGACTTTTAGATTTTGAAATATTGCATTTTAAAAATTTAAGAGAAAAAAAAAAGGAAGAGAGAGAAAAAATAGATAAGAAAAAACTAAATAAAAGAAGAGAGAGAGAGAAAAGTGCTGGGCACTCACGCATGGGAGAAGTGGGTGGGCGACTATGTGGCAAAGGGGCATTTTGGTCCAACAAAAATATAGGAATTTATTGACGAGTTTAAAAAATGTCTAATTTTATTGGTCATTTTCATTTATCTAAGGGGCTTATTGGTCAAAGCCTCTTATATTATTTATAACAAAATTAGAAAATAAATTACATTATTTTATCATTAAATAGTACACTACTACACTAATTTATTGAAAATTTGAAATTACCGAAATTGAAGATACAGTACATTGCTCAGATAAGTTGATAATTATTCCTTTTTTTGATCGCCTATACATTTCCGCCAAAAAAAAAACACATCTCCTCTGCCTGCGGTCTAATCTCTTTCTCTTAGTCGGCTGCTGAAATTAGGAACAAGAAGAATCAGCAGCCATGTTTAGATTTCGAAAATCAAACGCTGATTCCCTTTCATCCCAAACACCTCCTGATCCTCCATCCTCTCTCCAACAACCACCACCGCTACCCAACGGTGGCACTGTAAGCGGCGGCTTACTATCGATTCCACGGCGGCCGCCAATTAGAGTGACAACGGAATTCGACAGCGACAGCGCCGTATTCCTCCACAAGATTTCCTGCAAATTGTTCGATAGTATAGCGAAATTGAAGCTGTCATTTCAGAACAATAACAAAGGGCAAGTGTCGGAACCTCAATTATCCTTCACTTCCCAGTATCTTTCCATCAATTATGATTTCGAAGAACAAAATGCTTTCGTTAAGTCCTATCTTGATGTTGCTCCTGGCTTGGAGCTACGAGCTGAACAGGATTTCAAGGTCTCTCTCTCTCTCTCTTACCCTTCTCTCTATTCTTTACTTAGATTTTTTGGTTAATATCTACTTCCTTTGTTCCAACACCAAAACATTTTTGGACTAAGGCTTTGTTGTTGCTGTTGTAGAATCATTAAACCATTTTCCTGACCTATGTTGATTGGATATACTTTTAGATAGTAACAATACATTATTAAGCTGCACAGATAAGTACCACCAATTGCTCTCTATCGAGTTGAAAAGATGGATAAATTCATATGGACTTTCGACGGGGAAACTTGTTAAGGTTGAGTAGTTGAAAAGTCAAGATAAGAACATAATGGGATAGAGGGAGTAATACTTGATTTGAGGGAACCTTTATTTTAAAGTTGAGAAGCTTGGAACTAATAATAAATAAGTCTAATTGGATAATTTCCTACTCACAAATGTGATTTCCTCTGACTATAAGCGGACTTCTAATACAGCCCCAATTTATATTCATGTGAAATTGTTGAAGTTGCAGGCATTTCCAAGCAATAAGTTGTGGTCTAGTGTCTGATCTCTCTTTCCTTCTTGGTAACTGAATGTGAGTGTTTGTTGCTCATCAAGGAGAAAGAGTTGCATGTGTATATATTTGAGTTAAGTCATCCTAATTGAGCCCAATTACTTCATCTTAAGGCTAACAACAGCTCATAACTCATTAATTGTTGCTTTATTTTTACTTGAACTATAAAATATAAAACTGAATCTTTTCCCCATGACACAAGTTGAGATGGCATAAAGCTTCTCTTAACTGTCATACAATTGGATCTTTTTTCATGTTCATCAAAACGATCAATATGGTTGTTGTCGTTTTTCTGTTGATATCTTCTCCTTGATAAGTTCAAGATGCTTTGTATGTTAGGTTTCCATTTTCATTATTCCAGTTGTCTTTTGGCCTTTACGGTTCTATTAGATATCATAAATGTAATTTATATAGTTTAGGGACAATTACCTTCCTAACTTTCATCTAGGTATCAAATACTGATCAATGTAAGTTATGTAAACAACCTGGTACTAATGTTTCTGAAAAAGCTTCAAAATAACCACCATCCTTTTTTATATAGAAAAAAAACCACCGTCCGTTCAGCTTCCATTAAAATCTTAACGTCCCTGCTGATGTGGCATTTGATGATTTAGGGTTTCTGATATCAAATGAAGGTTGGGTGAGTAAAAAGTTATTGTTCCTTCAGTTTTTGATGGACAACTACCTTTAACTACTGTCTTTAGCCTGTTTATGTTACTAAGTCCAAGAATATATAGGTTAGGGCCGGATTAATGTTTGAACTAAGAGATTGGAGAGGCATGGGTCTTTTGAGAGTATGTTTGGGTTGAAAGCTCTTGGATGCATATGAAAGAACTTCTCGTGTGGACTATTGTTCCTTTGGTTTGATTCTATTCATGATTAATATCCCGTTACCAACCTACGGTAGGACTAGTGGATGCAGAAATATTATATGGGGTTTATATGTCTTCACCATGTGTTTGCAGTTTCCTTTTTTGCCTGCTCTGGCCATTTTATCCCCATTCCCCAGTTTAGCAGGCTTTGTGTGTGACGCTAAATTTATGCTTGTCACTGGTCATTGAGTTACACTCAGAATATTTCTGTTTCTCGAAGCTGAAAAATATCTATCTTGAGAGTTGGTTAAGTACAGATTAGCCACTCTGGAGAAGTACTGTTTGATGTTGATTGTCTTTTAGTGAAAAGAAAATGGTGAGTGGGCGAGTGTATATGAAGTTTGATGATTTTTTGTATTTTCAATTGTTAGTTTCTATTTAGCAATGACAAAAATGAAAATGATTGCAGAAATCTGGTACTTTGAAGGAGGTGTGAGCTAATATTATATACTAGACATGTATAGTGCTGCCATGCCTGTTCTCTGTGTGTCTTACATGCGCTCTGCAGGAATTATAAAGTTATTGTTACTGAAGTAATTATATAATCTCCAGGCACAACAAGGAGAGGTGAGTATGGTTGCAGATCTTGCTGGCCCTGCCTACAAACTTGAGCTGGCATCACCTTTTCCGATCATTGGTTCGGTGAGAATAACTATTCATTTTCTACATGATTATTGAAGTAAAGTACACTCTTTCAAGTTCTACATTATGTCTAGGGGTTTTTTTTTATTTTGTATGTAACTGAATCTTGCTTTGTCTGATTCATATCTAAACACTTTCCTTTTACTTTTCTACCCCTTGAGGTATTTAAGTCATATCCATTCAATTCAACCACAAATAGGTTACAGTGATCTAGAATGGTTCACCTAGATATGCAGCACTATACACCTCATTACTGTCAAGTAAACTCTTAAGTTCTAAGATTCCATTTTTTTTCAGATGACCCAAGGGTTAAAGGTATTAGGAGTATATTCCAAACAACAATAGCCAGTCTGATTTAATCGCCTATAACCTCAATGGTCAGTGAGTTGGAACTCAGAGGCGATTGCTTCTTTTGTTTCTGAGTATCTCCAATACACTAGCCACAGCACAGAAATATCTTAGCTTAGCAATTGGAGACATCTTCTCTCTAATTATGCACACACTGGTTAACAATTAACACCAGAGGCCAACCATTGGGCAGTTTTGTAAATCATATCCTCTGGGAACATTTTCTGAATCAGTCACGGAGAAAGAACATGGGAACCTTCATAAGATAAGCTCCCTATGACCATGGTTATTAAAAGCGCGCCTAGGCGCGCGCCTAGGCTCCGGGCGCAGAGAGGCTCAGCTTTGGAGCCTGGATTGTGCTAGGCGAGGCGCTGTTTCATAGGCGAGGGATTAGGCGTGCCTAGTGCTGAAGCACGAGCCTTGATGGTGTGCGCCTAGGCTCCGGGCACAATAATTGACCAACAATTAGATCGTAATTAAACCTAATACGCGACTAATACTCTTCTCTGCCACGACTCTCTCACGTACACGTGTCATAACTCTGTATATACAAGAGTAGCGATCACTAGGAACTTCTTCAAACTAACAGCGACGACCTCCGGCGGCCTGGAAAGAACTCCGGCGATCTCCCTGATCACTTGATGTTGTATGTATACTATATTTTTAGTATAGTATACATACATTTATGACATACTCCCTCCGTCCCACCTCACTTAAGAAAACTTTCCATTTTGGGCGTCCCACTTCACTTAAGAATTCCCAAAATGGAAACCTTAAATCACTATTCTCTCCACTCATTCTCTCTCCTACATTATTTTAATACTCACAACACCATTATAATTACTATTCCCTCCACTCATTCTCTCTCCTATTTAATTTTTCACACTCAACACTTTTTCCACTCATTCTCTCTCCTAATACTATAAAAATATTCCTTAATTCCCGTGCCATTTCAAAATTTCCTAAGTGGGCTGGGACGGAGGGAGTATAACGTATGTTTGTGCTTGTTTCTTTTATGACTTATAACGTATGTTTGATTTACTACTTGCATTTGATTTATGGCTCATCTTGATGTTGTATGTATACTATATTTTTAGTATTTTAAGGCATTTTTGCGTCGTCACTCGGGCGCGCGCCCGCCTTGCGCCTAGGCTCCGGGCACACCTTTTGCGGCTTGGTGCGCCTTGGGCCTTTAATAACTAGGCCTATGACACAATCCGTCTCTCATACAAAGTTCTGCTGACACACCAGCCAAGCAACAAAAGCATATCTAGGAATGAGGAGAGTCAATTGTCTTTCATTATGGCACCACCTTCGTTGTTGGCCTCAATCCCCATAATTTCCTAGGTTGGATAGCTGAATATTGACCTTTCTTATTCTGCATCTGATTTGGCAATATATTAGCTGGCAGTTTGTTCCCCTCCATCATGGTACCACTTGCTTTGTTATCCCCGATCCCCATAATATCCTAGGTCGGTGAGCAGATTATTGACCTTTCTATTATGTATCCACCACATGCAATGAGCTCCATCTATTTTGGCACTAAATTAGCTGGGTATTCACCTAATTACCATTGAAGCAAATGTCACTTGATTAACAAACACGTCTCTGTCAATAATTTCTGCATCCTTAGCATTTGGTTGGAGAGCAGCCTATCTTATTTTATTCTCGCTGTATCCGGCCTCGATATGACCCTGATAAATTGGGGTTGTTGCCTGAGCCTCAGAAGTCCCCTCCAATAAGTGTTTTTGCCCTAGCAGATATTCTTGTAGGTGTTTCATGGTGAGAGCTTCACTCCTGCTTTTGCATTCTTCAGATCCCGGCCTACCTTTTAGCCAACACACATTGCACCAAGCCTCTGTACTATCTCTGATGTATAGAACCTGATTATAAGAAATTCATTAGAGTTTTATCCACTTCTTTAAGCACCCGCTAAGGATAATAAGCACAGTCAGTATATTGATTGCATTATCTAAACTTGTGTACTGTTTCAACGCAGTCATATAATGCTATGCTATGCTATGCTATGTTACTGCACTATCGCATTATCTGGTCTACATGCATGATCACTTCTTGATTGTATTTCAAGATTATTGTGATTTCTCATTGTTGGAGTTGTCTTGTTGATGCAGCCAAAAGCCACCTTAAGATTTCCCCTCGGTGAAGTTTCATTGGAGGAGGTTGAGGAAGAGGAGGAGGATGCCAAAAGAAAGTTATCAATAAATGGGATCCTCTCTGGTCAAGTATTGGGTGGAATTAGCACTGCTAAATACAGTGAAGAAAATTTGAATTTAACATATGCCTATAAGGTTGTTGTCACCTGGCATAAACCATCATTTTTTTACCCTTTCTGTTTCTTAATTTTATCAGTGACACTATAATTTTATTACATGATATTTTCCTTATGACCAAGCTATTTGAGGCTGTTCCCATTTTAATTCCAGGCAACTTCTTTCCATGAAATCTGCATGTGGAATCCTCTTTCTGAGTCTTGCATTTTTATTTTAGTATACCAACCTAAAATGATTAACTTCACAGGATGAACAAATGGCCTTTATCCCAACAATTTCTCTGCCATCAAATGAAATCTCATTTGCATTCAAGCGCCGGTTTGGCCCTTCAGACAAATTGAGGTGAGTTCTTTCTGGCCATTGATGCGCACAATGTTTGATCACCGTTCTCATTGGTTGACTCCATAATATGCTGGAAGATATGCAGGGGAATATGAAAAGTTAATTAACATTATGTTTGAAAACTGAGTTTCTGGTTACATTTCGCATGGACTGCTACATTTATTTTTTAGTGAACATAATCATGGATAATCTTGGGTCGAACTTCCTAGCTCGTGTGCAGTGGTGTATCTGCATATAGTTAGGAACTGCTACCCTTGAGTTTTGAAATGTCCAATTAAGTATTTCTATTTTGGTTCAAAATGTAATCTCTCCTCTGGAAAATCATATATATAGGCGCTCCTGAAAACTAACATTTGCTGCAGATAGATAAATTTCCCCAATATTTAGAGATTTATCTCCCAATTTTTGAATAGCTTACCTCAGATAGATGTATTGTTTACATTATGTTTTTTTTCCTAGGTCAACTGTAACCATAGAAGCTTGAGGGGGAGTATTGATGAATTACAATAAAAGAATATTAAACCTATCGCAACTTTTAATATTGAAAATCATTTTTTACTTAATAGTTTAAATTCCACCTCTCCTAGATCGAAGTCTGTGATCGGCCACTGCACGTGATATAATATTGTAGTTTGTACTGGGCTTGTGAAAGTTGACATCGTTCTCAAGTCATGCAATTTTTTAGTGTGCACATGTATTCTGTTATCTGAAGGTAGATATGTGATATGTGATAACTGATAAGGTGAACAAGGTTGTGGGAATGCCTTGAATGTTTGGGTATTTAATGTTCTGAGCGTCATAACTCTTTAACTTTTTTCTTCTTCGATTAACTTCTCTTTTAACAACTTAACTGAATTTGATAAAAAGGCCCCTGGTTCAATGATCTTTTATTTTCGATATTCGCTGGGAAGATTTTTTTTGCTACAGAATCCATGTATACCGTCAGAGTTCAGTTGAGCTGTCAGAAATTATTATTAATGACAACATCCGACATAGTGGATCATAAAAATGTTAAGAGACATTTCAGAGACATCAATCACAAGATTCTATAATTGCCTTATGCCACATAATAGTACCATTTTTCTATAGTATTTGGTTGCATATTGGCCTGCACCACATTATCTGCATGTCAAGGGGATATGAGTTTCAGGCTCTTCAACGATCTTTCTTGATGTGGGGATGTGACCTGGTTTTTTGGTATTGCTTCTCTGTAATATGTATCTTCCCTGCCTGAAGCGAATTGCAATGTATTCTGGATGTAGTCCGCTGTGAAATTTGACTATACAGGAACACTATGAGATTGATTTACCCTCTGCGTCCAAGCGTTTATCTCTATCCTTCTTTTCTTGGTCGACACAAAAGGCAAACTATCTTCCACTAGCAAAAAGCTGGTAGTTAATGGAATTCCTAGTCAAACTGTTGGAGACAAGTAGAATAACAAACCGAAGACAATCTTTTTATTCAATTAGTAACCTTTCCAGCAATTATAGAGGCTGGAAACTCTCCCAACTCTTCCAGCAATTATAGAGGCTAGAACTCTCCCAAGTCAATAGACTCGATTTTAATATTTTTCCGGATGATTTTCTCCTCCCTAATGTCTCTTATTTATTAGCTTAAAAGGAAACTATATAAAGTAACAAAAGCAACATTCAGGCCCCTAATTCAGCAGCGTAACGTTAACCACAATTGCACCTTCATAACTCCAACCATTCTTTTAGCCTAGTTATTAGTCAAACTGCCTCCCCTTTCCATACTTACGTCGGCAATACATGTAGATTGGGTGTCTATCATTACCCACCCCCCAAACTTTCACCTTGTTGTCAAGGTGAGAATATTAGGAAACTTATTCTGCATCATGATTCATGAAACATTCTTCCCTTGTGACTTCAAAATCTGGTAATTCCTTCCGTTTGATCAATAATTCTCTCTCCTAAGTTGTCATCAGCCCTCTCAATGCCTTTGTGTTGCCACCAATCCTTCATGCAGTTCCTCTTGAGTTTATACTTCCTCTTGAATTCCCGAATAAAAGGTTGTTGGAGTATAGATCAATAATTCTCTCTCGCAAGTTGTCATCAGCCCACTCAATGCATTGGCGTGCTTGATTTGGGCGCGATGCAGTGCAAAAGTTTTGCACGACAATGCTGGATTACAAGCGCTCCAGTGCAAAATAGTGTGAATGAGGGAATTTGAAAAATTGCTCTTGCACGGCCGTGCTAAGTTAGGCACGCGACCGTGCTAAAGTGGGCTGGGCTGAATTTTCCTGATTTCGGGATTTCCTTTCTGTCTAGGGTTTAGGACTATTCTAAGACACCTATAAAGGCAATGTTTCGCCCTCAAACTTGTTGCATCTTATATTTGACATATTATAGTGAAAGATCCTGGTTTGGCAGTATCCCTAGACGTAGCCAACTAAATTGGTGAACTGGGTAAACAATTCTGTTGTGTTCTTTATTGTTTTGATTGCGTGTTCTTATTTCTCTTTGTGTTAGTGGGCTCTGTATTATCTTGAATTGCTTGATAGGAATTGAGACCGAATCCCCGATAACTGGCATCAGAGTTTCAGTTCTAAAGTCCTAAGTTTAGTAGTCAATATGGGCAACGACAAACATAAGGTCTTTATAAGTTTGACGGATCGGATTATGGTTTCTGGTGAATGCAAATAGAGGATTTCTTATACGGTTAGGATCTCTACAAGCCACTAAAAGGAGTAAAGCCAAAGAGAGATAAGTAGGAGGTTTTGGATAAAAAAATCATGGGTGTTCTTAGGTCGACTCTAGTAAGGAGTATTGTTAAGAAAACCAAGAAGATGAAGACCACCAAGGAGATAATTGATTTTCTGCCTGACAAGTATGAAAACCCTCCCGTAGTCGGTAAGGTCGACATGATACGAAAGTCATCAATGTCTGTCTCTGAGCACATCGATGATTATTAAGATTTTCTCGACTCATTGAGTGCGGTAGAGATTACGTTTGAGGATGATGTCCAAGCATTTATTGTTGGGTTCTATGCTAGAAAGCTTGAGCTGTACGGTTACGACCAAAAGTGTTGCGGCAGGGAAGAAGAAATTGAAGAGTGATGATGTCAAGGAATTATTTATCGGCGAGGAAAATCATCGTAAGAAATTGGGTGTTACATCTACTTCAGGGATGACTTTAGCTACAACTAGCAGGGAAAGTCGGGTACCAACAGTAAGTGAAAATCATAATAAGGTAAGAACGTAGTCGGTGGTGAGTCTAAATCTAAGGAAAGTCCAAGGGGAATCAGGATTCGATATAATTTTGTAAGTGTGGGGAGATCAGGCACTTCAAGAAGAATTGTTCCTTGATGGGGAACGAGGTAGTGAAAGTAGTTACAAAGCATATATAGGATGCACTGGTTCTTAGTGGAAGTAGTTCTCTAGAATCATGGATGTTAGTTTCAGGGGCATCATTCCATTCATGCGGACGCGCAAAGGAGATAGAATACTATACTTTCGGGGATTTTGGAAAGATCTATCATGCGGATGGGGAACTTTACAGATCTAGGGTCAGGAGGATGTCAGAACTGAAACATCAAGCGGTTCAACTTTGCAGCTATATGGGGTAAGACACATTTCGGGTTGAAAAAGAACCTGTTATCAGTTAGGCAGCTGGATGAATAAGGTTTTGAAGTGACCTTTGGCTGCAAGAACTAGAACTGGATTATTACCAAGGGGACCGAGGAGGTGGCTCGACGTAATAAGGTGGGTACATTGTATATGGCTAGCAACACTTTGGATTGTATTGCTCTTGCTGGTGACAAGGCTGATACGAATTTGTGGCACTGTCGAGAAGGTCACATGAAAAGGGGATGCAAGTACTTTGTTCAAAGGGAAGACTACCGGGCTTGAAGACAGTTGACGTGGGTATCTGCGAGGATTGTGTCTTTGGAAAGCAAACGAGGAATAATTTCTCAAGGAAGGGTAAGCTTTGAGGGAACAGAAGTAGAAGTTGGTTCACACGGACTTGTGGGGGCCATCACCGGTTACATCTTTGGGTGGTGCAGTATATTACATGACCTTTATTGATGACTATACAAGGAAGGTCCAAGTTATTTCTTGAAACACAAAGATGAGGCATTCGAGGTGTTTAGGAAGTGGAAAGCCTTGGTGGAGATAGAGACCTGACTAAAGGTAAAAAACTTGAGGTCCAATAATGATGGGGAGTACGAGCTCGGAGAGTTGAAGGAATATTGTGTTATGAATGGTATTCGCACGGTGAAGACCCCAAGTGGGTCTCCTCAACGTAACGAGATTGCAGAGAGGATGAACAGAACATTGAATGAATGGGCCAAGGCTATGAGATTGAAGTGTGAACTTTCAAAGATGTTTTGGGCCGATGCAATCAATACAATGGCTTTCTTGATTAACATGAGACCATCAGTCCCCCTGTAGAATGATAATACAGAGGAGGTGTGGAGTAGCAAGCAGGTAAATTTGTCATTTCTTCGCATATTTGGGTGTGTTGCATTTGTTTATGTTAATTTTGCGGAGAGAACTAAATTAGATGCTAAGTCTTTGAAGTGTACATTCATTGTCGGGTACATATTTTTGGGATGAACAAAATCGAAAAGTTATTCGTAGTCGGGATGTCATATTTATTGAGAAACTTCTGTATATATAGACAGTAAGAGGGCATCCGATGGGATTAGTTTGAAACCCGAGGCGGTTGAGCTAGATGATATTTCTGTCTCGGGTGGGAGCAGTAGTGTACAGGTTGACCAAGATTTGGTGGTCATTGAGGATGAACCAAATACTCCACGACCGATTTTGTTGCATAGATTCATGAGATTGCGTCGGTTGCTTGATATGTATTCTCCTTCAAATTTTTATTTTTTGTTACCAGATAGTGGTGAACCGGAAAGTTATGCAGAGTCTAGTCATAGTTAGGTTGCGGTAAGTGAAAAGTTGCGATGGATGATGAGATGAACTTATTGATAGCCAATAATACTTGGGAGTTGGTAAAGCTTTATAAGGGGAACGAGAATTGCATAACAAGTGGGCTTACTTGATAAAGGAGGCAAATGGAAACATTCGTTACAAGGCAAGGCTGGTTGTAAAGGGATTTGAACAAAAGTATATGATT
This sequence comes from Adenophora triphylla var. japonica, assembly GCA_022495995.1. Lineage (NCBI taxonomy): Eukaryota > Viridiplantae > Streptophyta > Magnoliopsida > Asterales > Campanulaceae > Adenophora > Adenophora triphylla. The sequence continues at coordinate 129,110 of JAFEMH010003783.1, forward strand.
GACTATACAGAGGTCTTTACTCCGGTTGTGAAGATGACTACTATCAGAATGGTTCTGGGTTTAGTAGTTGCAAAGAACTTGTTAGAGCAGATGGATGCAAAGATGGGTTTTCTTCATAGGGATTTGGAAGAGGTAACTTACATGGTACATCCACAGGGTTACTTTTTAAAGGGTAATGAAGAGTTGGTTTGCAAATTGAAGAATAGCTTGTATGGCCTGAAACAAGCTCCTCTACTCTACAGTGGTATTCATGCATGACATTCAATTTATTAGATGAAAAGCGGATCAGTATTGCTACTTTAAAAGGGTTGACAACGGGTACATAATCTTGCTTTTATATTTGGACGACATGTTAATAGCGGACTCTAACTATAAAGAGGTAGACAAATTGAAGGGACAATTGTTAGAACGCTTTGAGATTAAGGATTTCGGTAACGTCAATTAGATTTTCGGTATGCGTATTTTTCGGGATATGAAGTATGGAAATTGTTTCTTTCACACGCTGAATATGTCAAAAAGATCTTGGAGAGATTCAGCATGCAGGGAGCAAAGCCTACGAGTACACTATTGGGTAACCACTTTAAGCTATCTAACAAGGACTCACCTAGGAATAAGGAGGAGCATGTTCAGATGGAAAATACTCCATATGCTTCGATAGTGAGTCTAATGTATGTCGTTGTGTGTACAAGGCCATATATTGCTCATGCAGTGGGAGTAGTCGGTTCCTGGGTAATCCAGGGAAGCAATATTGGGAAACGGTTAAGTGGATCCTAAGGTATTTGAGGGGTACTACTGGTATGGCCTTATGTTTTGTAGGTAAGGATGTCGAGTTAGCGGGTTATGTGAATACGAATTTGGCATCAATTGATCTTGATAACAGAAAAAGTATTACGGGTTATGTGTTTACATTGGGCGGTACGACAATTTTCTGGGCTTCTAAGTTGCAAAAGCTCGTGACACAGTCGACTGTTGAAGCATAATATGTTGCAGTGACTAAGGCAAAGCAAATAGATGGTGTGGTTACAGAATTTCTTTGTGAACTTGGGAAGGATCAGAGTGATAACGTGCTCTACGATGACGGTCACTTTCATATTATTGAAGTCATTTTTCTCTCGTCTGTATTAAGGTATTTTTGAATTGGCACAAGACGTTGCCCGGACCGACTCTCTTGAGAGTGCTATTCATCTTGCGAAGAATCCAGCGTTTCATTATAGGACGAAGCATATATAGCTGAGATTTCACTACATCAGGTATCTCTTGGAGCAGAAGATCTTAAAGCTTGAGAAGATTCAAGGATCAGAGAACCCGACTGACATGCTTACAAAGGTTGTAAACCATGACAAGTTGAAGCTATGCATAGCTTCAACTGGGCTTGGAAACTAGAAGAGTAAGCCAGCACTGCCATGATCGAGTTGAGCGGAAGGACCAAGAACAAGTAAAGGAACGTATACGTTGCTTGTTAAGGTTAGTCTCTAGGTGGGGGATTGTTGGAGTATAGATCCTAATCGGGTACTAGTGTGATTAGAAAGGAGTAGAAGCACAAAAAGGGGCTAAAATGGGTTGGCACGACCGCACATTGTAAACGACACGGTCGTGCGGAAGGTATTTTGGCGTTGTGTGGCTTCAGGATATCCTGCACGGGCGTGCTTAATTTGGGCGCGCTGCAGTGCCGAAGTTTTGCATGACAGTGCTAGATTACAAGCGTTCCAGTGCAAAATAGTGCGAATGAGGGAATTTGGAAAATTGCTTGTGCACTGTGCACGTTAGGCGCGCGGCCTTGCCAAGTGGGTTGGGCTGAATTTTTTTGATTTGGGATTTCCTTTCCGTCTAGGTTTTAGGACTATTCTGAGGCATCTATATAAGCAATGTTCTGCCCTCAAACTTGTTGTATCTCATATTTGACATATTATAGTGCAAGATCCTGACTTTGTAGTGCCCCCAGACGTAGCCAACTAAATTGGTGAACCGGTAAACAATTCTCTTGTGTTCTTTATTGCTCAGGTTGCATGTTCTTATTTTTGTTCGTGTGCGTGGGCTCTGTATTATCTTGGATTGCTTGGCATGAATTGGGACCAAATCTCCAACAAAGGTTTCACCATCCTAATTTCAAATCGCACCTCAGTAATACCCTGTTTAATTGTCTGGATATCCTCTTGAGCTGGAAGTGGAGGTGGAGGTGGAGTTGGTGGTGATGGGAATGTAAATATATCAACCGTAGTAGCTGGTGTGTTTTTCTCTTGACCACAATTTACATCTCCGCCATTTTTCTCAACTTGAAGCTCAACATCATTTGTAGTCAGACAGCTTGTATAATTTTTAGCAATAGCATTAATCGAGTTCTCAATAGGATTAGCAATTACTTTGTCGACAAAATCATATGAACTATTTGCCTCTTGAAAACACTTTGCAAGTGACTTTGCTTGGTGATAATTTACAAACCTTTGAGCCTCATAAACCGTACGTGGTATGAACCTTTTGACATACGACCTACCTTCTTCTTCCATTCCAGCAATGAAATGCTCCAAATTCTTCAGTCAGTTCTTCATACATGGTCTCCAATTGGGAGCGAACTGTGTCTGAAACTCTCCGACATATTCATCGAATGAGTTTGTCTGGACAATTATCTCAAGAAATGATGAAGCACACATCTCTAACTCATCTTTACCTTTCAGCAGTTGAAGGAGGATTTGTGGGTCGATTCCCAAAAGAAAATAACCATCATCATTACTCCATTGTTCCCCAACCACTTGTTCAACAACAACCTGTTCAGCAATCTGGGCAGCAACCTGGTAGCAACCTAGAAGCAACCAGCTCTGGAACCAATTTGTTAGAGACAAGTAGAATAACAAATCGAAGACAAACTTTTTATTCAATAAGTAACCTTTCCAGCAATTATAGAGGCTGGAAACTCTCCCAACTCTTCCAGCAATTACAGAAGCTAGAACTCTCCCAAGTCAATAGACTCTACTATAAAAAAAATCTGGATGATTTTCTCCTCCCCAATGTCTCTTATTTATAAGCTTAAAAGGAAACTACACAAAGTAACAGAAGCAACATTCAGGCCCCTAATTCAGCAGCGTAACATTAACTACAATTGCACCTTCATAACTCCAACCATTCTTTCAGCCTAGTTATTAGTCAAACTTCCTCCCCTTTCCATACTTGCGTCAGAAATAAAAGTAGATTGGGGATCCATCACAATCTTGCAGAAGGTGGTTTCTCAATATATCTTTATGATTCTTAGATGTATCTTTCATTATATAATTCCAGATTAATGGCTTATAAAGTTGGTCAGAATTGTCAGATACAAATTGATCATTTACTTATCCATTCTGGTGGCGCTTGGTTGCAGAAGAGCATATATTTGTTGGTTGCGGAGAATTGGTTTTTTCGTACAACTATTTCTCCATTCCTTCATATGCACGTTAGTTGCAATGTTAGGGGCCTGTGATGCTTGTTCTTTGTGGCAGTGTGGGGATGTTTGCTATCCCTGTTAATTAGGAGCGTTGGACCCTGAGGAGTTCTGGATATTTTAGGAATCAGACATCATCATGATTCTTCTCTGGGACAGAGTTGTTTATATGGTGTCCCTTTGGGGATTTAGCTAGACCATGAGAGGTCTGCTCATTTCAGAGACAAGATGGAGTGGTCTACTTTAGTTACTTATGTGTGCGTGTGTGTGGATATTTTCCTTGTTTTAGCTCTCATTTTGTATTTTCTTTTGTTCGATGAACGTCTCGTTCGTCCTTGATCCTATGTGCAGCTTAGTAAAAAATTCTGTTCATCTAAAAAGAAATCATTTGAGTGCAATGTATTGTGTTTGATTAAATTATATCCATTAACTACACATTTATACTCCCTCCGTCCCAAAATGATCTTCCCACTTTTTTAGTTGTTAATAAAAAGGTACTTTGAGCAATAATTTAAAGTTAATTTAATTATCCTAATGAAAATTTAAAACATGTTATTGATACACCATTATAAGTACTACGAATAACAAGTTTTGGATTTTTATTAGGATAATTAAATGGACCTAAATATAGTGCTCAAAGTACCTTCGTATTAACGACCAAAAAAGTAGGAAGATCATTTCGAGACAGAGGGAGTATTCTTTCTCACAACAGAAGTCCCATGTATTTAACTTTTTTGATGAGTGCGTAAATTCGCAGAGAGCATCAAGAGCAGCATAGGTGCAATTTCAACTTATCTGGTTTATTACAATGGTGTTTGAAATCTATTCAACTGTTTTTTGTCAGCTACTGGTACAACTTCGACTCAAATTACTGGAGTGCAGTATATAAACATGCTATTGGCGATGATTACAAGTTTAAAACTGGTTACGACTCCAAGGCGCGACTAGGTTGGGCATCTCTTTGGGTGAGTTCTAACTTTTGTTTTGTCAGCTGTCTTTTGATGATTACTTGCTACTGTTGCAATTATTACTTGGAAGAAGAATAAAAAGAATACTGTTAGTGAAACATTCTAAATGATCAATTTCTTTTTATCTTATTTTTTCCCATCGGTAACAGTAGCTGACATCTGCATAGTTCCTTTTTATACATCGATATAGACATGATGCTGATGTGGGTAGGAGGTGTGGGCGGGGGCGGACCTTAGCCATAATGGGTGGAGGTGCACTTAATAATTTCTCACATTTAATAGAAAAAATATTCTTAAATATATATATACGCTTTTCATATATATATATATATTGATAGTGTACCCATTAAAAAAAAAAGATTGGTTTCTTTTCTGGGTCTTGGGGTCAAGTCCCATGGTTAATAGTAATATTCTGTTGCTGTTAATTGTGCACCCACTTTGAATAACTTCTGGATCCGCCACTCGATGTGGGGTTTAGTTGCAAAAATAGAGGGGGAAGGAGGTGGTTGTCCTCGCTGGTGATACGTAGGCCACTTTAATTAGTTGACATAGTCGAGGAGTATTCTCCGAGGTGTCTATTAGTGATGGCGGGTAGATGGGTTGCTCCATGACACCCGTTCCCTGTAATAATATGCTTTATACCACTTTTGTGTTCCACTAGTAATCCAACGGCTATGCATGAAATGATGTCAGCCCTAATAGTTTATACCGTTGGATCACTAATGGCAAACAATGTGGCACGCAACATTTGATCTCCCCTTCCTTAAAAGGAAGGAGAAAAGTTAAAAAGAAGATAAAGAACACATATTTACTACTCCCTCCATCTCTAAATGAATGTCGAAAAACTTTGTGATTAAAAGCAAATTTGATAAGTTTTTCACACATTCATTTAGGGATGGAGGGAGTACTACCTAGTTACCTGTTGCACTGGAGTCCGACAAAGGTGGGCACAAAATAAAAAATAAAAAAAGATTTCATGCTAGAGGGGAAAAGATTAATACTCCCTCGGTCCTAGAAAGATGTTCCCACTTTTTTTACAACAATAATTTTATGATAATTTAATTATCCTAATGAAAATCTAAAAATTGCTTTTGATGGTATTTATAATATTGTATCAATAACAAGTTTTGATTTTCATTAGGAAAAATAAATTAACATAAAATTATTGCTCAATGTTCCTTTGTTAAAAAAGTGGGAACATCATTTTGGGACGGAGGGAGTAAAATAATATGGATTTGAACCATGCTTGTTGAATATTGTTGGCAGTTGGTTACTTGGTTTCAAACTGTGTATGTGTTAAGTAACCAACTCCTCTAAAACCTTAAGGTAGGGCACCCACAACGTATATCAAGCTTAGATATTAACACTCCCCCTCACGTGCATACGTGTCTGTTGTGTAGGTTGGAGATGAAAATGGTTCAGCAAAGACAGCCCCAATGAAAAGCAAAGTCCAGTTCATGCTTCAGGTACCACAAGATGATATCAAATCATCAGCCTTGATGTTCCGTGTGAAAAAGAGGTGGGACGTTTGACTCTGTTGACTGACCGACAACTTCCTTAGTTTTTGAGGCAAAAACTATGCTGTCAAATTATTACACAGATATTTCTGTATATCTTAACTATGTTCTGCAGCATGTTTTCAACTCGTGCAGGGTATTATCAAGTTTCACTCAAAAAAGCCCGAAATATTTACTCACTTGTTTTTACGTCTGATCGGTTTCTTTGGTGAAAAGTCTGATTATAGATTAATATCAGCTGGCAGCATTTAGATACAATGGGAAATTCTTTTTGTTCTGGGTGCATTTATATTTCAGCATAAATATTATTATGACCAGTACATATTCCCTCTGCCTCTTTGCATTTTTTGTCAATATTTCTAAAGAAAGTGTTTTACTGTTTGTCGGAATATTTTCTTATTTAAAAATACGACATTTATTTTTGGAGCGGATGGAAAACTAAAAATGATTAGTAATTCTTTTATTGTGGGATCGGTTTCTTTTTTCTTTTTTGTAAAAAAATCTTTGAAATGATCTCAATTTCCAAGCCCAATTGTCAAAGTCAAATCTCAGTCTTTTTATTAATAAAATTTTACAAGTCTGGTTGTTAGACTGATGTTCTACTTTGGGTCCAAATGTCCAAAATTTTAAATTAAAAAAAAAAAAGACCAAAAATAATACTCCCTCCGTTTCAGAAAATGCTTCACCTTTTACCCAAAATGGCATCCCCCGTTTGAAGCTTCACCTTTTCTAAAATGGAAAAGTTTTATTAATATTCTATTATAGCCACTCACTATTTCTTCTACTCATTCTCTCTCCTAATTCACTATTACACTCACAACACTTTTTAAATTTATTATTTTCTCCACTAATTCTCTCTCCTATTTTCAAATTACACTCACAACATTTTTTCTTTTCACCTATTTTCTTAATTTGCGTATCGGGCCAAAAATGGTAAACCATTTCTTGGGACGGAGGGAGTATCTTTGATAGAAAGATGTCAGGTGTAAAGATGAAGAAAAGTAAAAGATTCGGAAATGCAACCGTACCATCGCACATTGTGGTAAACATTAAAAGGCCTCAGTTGAATTATTTTACAGACGGGCCCTGCTAGTGCTTGATACACTATCATTGATGGAAATATGGCGGTTAAAATCCCAAGTCTTCCTTGAAATAAAACAAAGTGAACAAATGAAACAAAATCCGATTCAAAATAATGAAAATGGAGTGAACTATAAAAATTGACCTCGTATTATTTGTTTGCACTTGAATTCTATATTATTATTTGCAAAATCTCATGAAAATTAGTTTAGGTGTTTGTTCCATCTTTTTTAGGCTATTCAAACATTCAGGATACAACATGCCGCTGAATTTGGGCTGATCCGAACGTTTTTGGCATCATCAGTTTGGTTACATTGTCGGGAAACGATCGTATTATCCGTTGAATAGCTTGAAATCTGCAGATCGTGTTCTTGACTTCATGTTCTTGAAAAATTCTTCCGTTCTCCTAATCCTAATGGAAAAATGACACACTGCTAGTATTACTCCTGATTCAGATAATATTCTTGTGGAGGAGACTATTGGCAATGCTAGGACTGCCTATCCTCTTACCAATTGGAAACTACCACCTCCTCCACCATTGATTGATGGGTTGCCCCCACTAGGGATGAATTTGCATTCTAGTGGACAACCAGTAACCGAGGTAGTGTTGCCAAACCCTCCTCATCGTCGGCGTCGAGCAAGGCCTGCTGGCAGTCAGACGGGGAGGAATGCCTAAACATTGTCTTCAATCTGTTTGACCTTGGAATCCTGAGAAGTTCTTTTTATGCTGATGCCTGAGGTGCTTGCTTGAGTGAAGGCTTTGGAATTCCCAAATTCTTTGCAACCTGAGGAAACAAGATTTGCCCTTTATTTGCATATCTTATGCAAATGATTGAGAGATAGGATACTTATTCTACTTATTACATGTTGCCTCTTTGATGTAGGTTTAGAAAGTGTTGATGGTTGTCTTTCTAGTGGTTCCACAACATGTGATGGTGGTATTGGTACCACAACTGTTGGTGGTGGTTGTTCCACCACTGGTGGTGTTTCTAGTGGTGTATCCTAAACAAAAATGTAAGTATACTTATTAGTCACAACCTCTTAATACATTATAAAGAACGTTATGATTAGGTACCTTTTCCACAGCTGGTTTACTGACCTTATTTGAAGATGTGGATTTATTTGAACCTTTTCCTTTGCGCTTTGTCATCTACATGTATAATTTATTATAAACAGTTAGCAAGTGAACAAAAATTAATGTACTATACAAGAATTACATTACATTTTTAGCAGTCACATTGATTGTCACATTTTCCTGTGAAAAAATATTTGTACCTAACACAAAGTATTTATGGTTCGCAAGTAAGACTGGTTCAATCAACTACCAAGTTTAATGTACTGGCCATACATGTATACTTACAATGTCCTCAAAAGCAGCAAAACATTCATTGTTTCCTGATTGAGAAGCAATTGGAATTGAATTTTTATTCTTACAAGCCCTCTTGTTATGCCCATATTCCTTGCATAAACTACATCTCATCCACTACAAGAAAACTGTCAATTAGCGACGGAAATTAGCGACGGATCAAATTTTGTCGCTATTAGCGACGGAATAACGACGGAAGCAAAATAAAACGAAAAAATCAGTTATCGACGGATTTAGCGACGGATTTAGCGACGGATTTTAGCGACAGACATGAATCGGTCGCTAATCCGTCGCAATAGTGGCGCCAAAAAAGCCCGCCCATTTTAGCGACAGATTTAGCGACGGAATAACGACGGATTACAAAATTTTTAACGACGGATTTTTTTTGTCGCTATATAAATAAAAAATAAATAAATATTTTTCCTTTTTAAAATTAGCGACGGATTTAGCGACGGATTTTACAAAAATAAATTACCGACGGATATATTCTGTCGCTAAATAATAAAAAATAAAAAAATATTTTCTTTCGTAAATACCGACGGATTTAGCGACGGATTTTACAAACAAATTTACCGACGGATATATTCTGTCGCTAAATAATAAAAAATAAATTTTTTAAAAAAATACAGACAGATTAGCGACGGATTTAGCGACGGAAATTGTTTTTTTTTTTTAAATAACTTTTTTTCTAACTTTTTTTATATAACTTTTTGAAAAAAAAAACTTCAATACTAAAAAATGTTCAAAATATTTATTTATATTCATAAAAAATAAAAAAAACTATGAATTTATAAAAAAAAAATTAAAGAATTTTACCCGTCCCTGATTTCATTATTATACTTTCATTTATTTATTTTTTTCTAACTTTTTTATATAACTTTTTGAAAAAAACTTTAATACTAAAAAATGTCCAAAATATTTATTTATATTCATAAAAATAATAAAAAACTATACATTTGTAAATAAAAATTAAAGAATTTTTTCCGTCCCTGATTTCTTTATTATACTTTCATTTGTTTATTTTTTTCCAACTTTTTTTATATAACTTTTTGAAAAAAACTTCAATACTAAAAAATGTCCAAAATATTTATTTATATTCATATAGGGTATACCCTATAGGGTATAGGGTTTAGGGTTTAGGGTATACCCTATATCCTATACCCTATAGGGTATATCCTATACCCTATAGGGTATATCCTATACCCTATAGGGTATACCCTATAGGGTATAGGGTATACTCTATAGGGTATACCATATAGGATATAGGGTATAGGGTATACCCTATAGGGTATAGGGGATAGGGTATACCATATAGAGTATACCATATAGGGTATAGGGTATAGGGTATACCATATAGGGTATAGGGTATAGGGTATACCATATAGGGTATAGGGTATAGGGTATACCCTATAGGGTATAGGGTATAGGGTATAGGGTATACCCTATAGGGTATACCATATAGAATATACCCTATAGGGTATAGGGTATAGGATATACCCTATATAGGGTATACCATATAAGTATAGGGTATAGGGTATACCCTATAGGGTATAGGGTATACCCTATAGGGTATAGGGTATAGGGTATACCCTATACTCTATAGGGTATACCATATAGGATATAGGGTATACCCTATTGGGTATAGGGGATAGGGTATACCATATAGGGTATAGGGTACCCTATAGGGTATAGGGTATACCCTATAGGGTATAGGGTATAGGGTATACCCTATACCCTATACCCTATAAGGTATATGGTATAGGGTATAGGGTATAGGGTATAGGGTATAGGGTATACCCTATAGGGTATAGGGTATAAGGTATATCCTATAGGGTATACCCTATAGGGTATACCCTATAGAGTATAGGGTATACCCTATAGAGTATAGGGTATAGGGTATATTCTATAGGGTATTGGGTATAGGATATACCCTATACCCTATAGGGTATAGGGTATAGGGTATACCCTATAGGGTATAGGGTATACCCTATAGGGTATAGGGTATACCCTATAGGGTATAGGGTATAGGGTATACCCTATAGGGTATAGGGTATAGGGTATACCCTATATCCTATATGGTATACCCTATAGGGTATAGGGTATAGGGTATACCATATAGGGTATAGGGTATAGGATATAGGGTATACCCTATACCCTATAGGGTATACCATATAGGGTATAGGGTATACCCTATAGGGTATAGAGTATAGGGTATACCCTATAGGGTATACCTTATAGGGTATACCATATAGGGTATTGGGTATAGGGTATACCCTATATGGTATAAGGTATAGGGTATATCCTATACCCTATAGGGTATGAGAGTATATTAATAAGTATTATTAATATTTTAAAAGTATAATTATTATTATTTTTTTTTTTGAAAAGAGATAAATATTTTAGACTTTTTTTTAGTAAGAAATTCTTTTTCAAAAAAATTATTTAAAAAAAATTATTTAAAACAATTGATATTAGACATACTACTTTAACTAAAATTTCTGGTAAATCAAATAAAAGCATGTAAATATTTTAGATAACTTTTTATAAATTTCAGCAATAAAAAAAAGTCTAAAATATTTTTTCCTAGTCAATAATAAATAATAAAAATTATTAATTATTATTAGTACTATTATTAATATTAATTAATTAATCATATATATATGAATAATTCATTAATAAATATTATTGATAATAAATATTATTATTATTGATATTAGGCATAATATTATTTTATAGTTTAAATTATTATTATTATTAATTATTTTTTATATCAATTATTATTATGTTATTACTAATTATTATTGTAGTACTAAGCATTTACATTTATTATACAATTATTATTTTTAAATAATTTTATTAGATTTTAAATGAATTAAATATTTTTTCAAAAAAACTAAGTATCATTATTATCATTTATTATTAAGTCCTTATCTTTCACCTGGATAGATCTTAGCCATTTATAATAACATATTTAAGTTGAATCAAATGGCTCACATTTTAACAAACTATTTCACTTGGATCACCATCTCAACCATCCATTCATATAAATCAATGGTCCAAATTCCTTACTCACACACTCTCAATCCTCTCACAAAACAAAACCATATACATCTTCACTTGGATCACCATCTCAACCATCCATTCATATTAAATCAATGATCCAAATTCCTTACTCACACACTTTCAATCCTCTCACAAAACAAAACCATATCTATCTTATTTTCTTCCACAAAACAAAACCCTTTCCTCCTCAATTTCTCTCTCTCTCTCTCTCTCTCTCTCTATCTCTCCCTAATCAGTCACCGGTAAAAACACTATTGCGATCTCTTTCTCCCTTTCCCCCTTCATCGTCTCCGGAATCTCACCCCTCCCTTTCCCACTTCACCGTCTCCGGCGACTGCAACAGCAACGGCCACCCAACGCCGTCTTCTTCCCAGTTTGTGATTCTTCATCCGCAGGTCATCGTCCTAGCCTATTGCGATCTCTTTCTCCCTTCGTCTTCTTTGAACGCAAAATGGAGAGTAGCAGTTGCAGCCAAGTCCGGTGACCATCGTCTCCGGAATCTCACCCCTCCCTTTCCCACTTCACCGTCTCCGGCGACTGCAACAGCAACGGCCACCCAACGCCGTCTTCTTCCCAGTTTGTGATTCTTCATCCGCAGGTCATCGTCCTAGCCTATTGCGATCTCTTTCTCCCTTTGTCTTCTTTGAACGCAAAATGGAGAGTAGCAGTTGCAGCCAAGTCCGGTGACCTGCAACCGGAACCATCATCATCTTCTGTAATTTTTTGTTTTATCTTGGGTACCTCTTGTGAAATCGATTTAATGGACCATAAATTCGATTATCAATAGAAATTTAGGGTTCTTCAATAATTGTGTTTTATTTCAATTTGAACAAACTTTTGTTTGATTTGTGTTGGTGGTGAATGGTGGTGGATGGTGGTGGATCAAAGTGAAATTTTGAAAAATGTAAGGATTGATTTGAATATAAAAAAAGTTAAGTGACTGATTTGAGAATAAAAAATGTTAAGGGACTGATTTGAGAATAAAAAAAGTTGAGGGATTGATTTGAGAATAAAAAAAGTTGAGGGATTGATTTGAGAATAAATATATATATTTTTTAAAATATACTAATATATTAATATATATATATATATATATATATATATATATATATATATATATATATATATATATATATATATATATATATATATATATAAATTATTTTAATAAAAAATATCAAATTAGCGACGGAAATATCCGTCGGTAATTTGATATATCAAAAATAAAAAATATTGAAAAAAAAAATTTAAAAATTAATAAAATTGGGAAAATATATAATAAATTTTAGCGACGGAAATTTTCGTCGTTAAATCCGTCGTTATTAATGTCGCCAATACATTAATTTTGTCGTTCCTTTTCAACATTTAGCGACGGATTTTTGAGTTTTAGCGACGGAATTATCCGTCGTTAATTAAACGACAGCCCAAAAATCTGTCGTTAATATTTAGCGACAAGGGTTTTAGCGACAGATTTTTTCCGTCGCTAATCCGTCGCTAAATGCCTTTAGCGACGAATTTTTGGCTTTTAGCGACGAATTTTTCCGTCGCTAAAACCTGTTTTTCTTGTAGTGATCTTCCTAATGTATCCATCTTTCTTAATTCTTTGTGTCACATGTTCAGGCCTCTTTTCTTTCTGATTTTTTTTGTGCTTGTGGTACTTCCTGTGCCCCTTCTTCCCCTCCTTCTCCTTGTTGTAATCACTGATTTGTTTTCTTCATAGCATTCTTAGGTCTGGCTGGTTGTACCCTTTTCAATTTGGGTGGGTAAACAGTTGGCAGTCCAATTCTAGGCCATATATCAGGCCCATCCATGGGATTGATCAAGTATCTATAAACCTCTTTGTATGTATCAACTCTATGACATGGATGCTCATAATTTTTCAGCCTCTTCTTTTTTCAATTACATGCAAGAAATAGCATGGTTGCAAGGGATACCAGATAAATCCCATTTTCTACATGTGCAGGTCATATCCCTCAAATTCACTGAGTACTGACTTCGACTCATACAAGAAACTTGGAATTTTCCCCCACCACAAGATGTTGGAATGCACTGACTTACAAATTTCTTCCTCTTCTCCAACTCTTTGTGAATCTTGGGCCACGACCTCAGACCTAACCACTTAGACCTTGCAATTTCTCTGTTCTCTTCCAACCTCGCCATTATCATGTTCCTTATACTCGCTGAACAAGCAAATATTGGTTTCTCCCTTGCATCAAGTATGAAACTGTTAAAAGTTCCAGCAAGGTTATTCAACAAAATGTCACACTTGGTGTTAATTTTGAAATGAGATCTGGACCAGTTTTTTAGAGGTTTGTCTGAGAACCAATTCAGACAATCTATATTATAGGCACCAATTTGATCCATAGCAACCTTAAATTTGTTCTCAGTAGTAGCACAAGCTGCCTCCCACAAATAATCTCTGTAAATTAATCCTCTAGACCCTGCAATCCTCATATTGGCTAACATATGCATAACACAGTACCTATATTCTGCATTAGGCATCACTACAAGAAAAACGGCAGTTATCGACGGAAAAATCCGTCACTAAATGTCAAAAATCCGTCACTAAATCAATTTAGTGACGGATTTTAGACGTAAAAAATCCGTTGTTAAAACGTGCGTCGCTTAATTTTTCGACGGATTACTGACGGTTCTCAATCAGATTTAGCGACGAAAATTTTCGTCGCTAACGTTTTAAATCCGTCGGTAATTTGGTAATATAAACGACCAATTTCAAGCATTATGCCGACGGATTAGCGACGGAAAATTCCGTCACTATTTAAACGGTCGTTTTATTTTTTGGACCATTTTCGTGACAGATTATCGACGGATTATTCCGTCATTATTTAAATGGTCATTTTATTTTTTGGACCATTTTAGTGACGGATTATCGACGGATCATTCCGTCGCTATTTAAATGGTCGTTTTATTTTTTGGACCAATTTAGTGACGGATTATCGACGAATCATTCTGGCGACATTAATAAAGACGGATTTAACGACGGAAATTTTCGTCGCTAAAATTTATTCCAAATTTTCCAAATTTTATTAATTTTTTTAAATTTTATTTTTTCAATATTTTTTATTTTTGATATATCAAATTACCGACGGATATTTCCGTCGCTAATTTGATATTTTTTATTAAAATATATATATATATATATATATATATATATATATATATATTAATATATTTTAAAATATACATATATATTTATTCTCAAATCAATCCATCAACTTTTTATATTCTTAAATCAATCCCTCAACTTTTTTTATTTTCAAATCAATTCTCAACATTTTTTATTCTCAAATCAATCCCTTAACGTTTTTTATTCTCAAATCAGTCACTTAACTTATTTTATATTCAAATCAATTCTTACATTTTTCAAAATTTCCTCTAATCTTTTTCCCACTTATAATTTTTTTATTCATTTTTTAAAAAATTTCTTAGGAAGGGTGAAGTCCAACCCCAGGACCCTTACCTTAGTCTGGAATGGAGTATTACTTAGTAGCCAGGAAAGTCTATCTGACTATCCCACATCTACACACGTACTCCTTGTAAACTATGCACAGTAATTAGACAATCAATATAGAAATACATATCCTTAATCATAATAAAGATGCAATAGAAACACCTATAACATCTGCAAAAGCCACAACTTTTTGTTCTTGAACAGAAGAAATGAACATTCATTTCAGCACATGAAATGAAAGAACAAAATGAGCATTCATTCATTTTTTGGGACTTAATATTAACTACTTAAAGCACAAAAGTTTACCACCATAACAACCAAAGATGGAAGTAATCAAACAGTTCTAATTTTAACCTTACATAAAAATCCTAAATCAAGTTGTTCTTTTTGCTTTGTATTCCAAATGGATTAAGAAACCAACCCCTAATTAGAAATTACATGAAGGACGATTAGCATCCACAACCAACACAAATCAATTTCCAGATTCCGGCGAAGAAGACGTTGAGGATAGCAGTGTTTCAGATCGGCTTTAATTTCCAGATTCCGGCGAAGAAGACGCAGAGGGGAAAGAGGGTAGACACGAAGATTTGGAACTTGTGGCTGCTCAAGCCGGTGGCCCTCGCCGGAGACGATGAAGGGGGAGAGAAGAAGACGGCGTTGGGGGAGAGAGAGAAGAAGACGGCGTTGGGGAGAGAGAGAGGAGAAGACGTTGGAGGAGAAATGGCGGATCCAGGGGTTGGGGACGTCAGAGTCGTGGCCATCGCCGTCGCCGGAGACGAGATGGGTGGTTGGGTGGTGGTTACGAGATGGGAGGGGTCGGTTGTAACGACCCTAACCCTAGGCACTAGTTTAGCATCATATTGTGTGCTTTTAATATCAATGTTAATATTATGTGTTCATTTTTATATACTTGATTCCTTATATTAAGATAAAATGATAGGGAAATAAAATAATGTTCTTGGAAGAAGTATAAAAATAGAAATGGATAAAATAAATAAAAGGTGGGTAGTTAGATTTATTTGTGTAGGGGCTTTGGTGTAGTAGGGGAAAGACTTTTATTAAAAATGGTATGGGGGGCCATACTCCTTAAATCCCTCCCCTTTCACCTCCTTAGTCAATATTCCCCATACTCCTCCATACTTCCTACATCATCCCCTCAACCTCCCCATACCTCTTCATCCTCTTTACTTTCCATACTCATTCTTCTTCATCCTCCTTCATTTCTCCCATGGAAATCCTCCATGGAATTCTCCCCTAAGTTCCTCCTTCCAAAAATTATAATAAATGCAATTCTCTTCCATTTGAAGATCCGGGTGTACTTCCATGTTCGTAGAGGCAAGGGGAATGCATCAAGCTAGAGAAATCATAGTTTCACCTCATATCTCTAAAGTAAGTTATTATGACTTCTTTCTAATAAATGTTCACTTTATGTGTATTAAATCTATTGTTGAAAGAAAATGATTTTGATATTTAAAAAATGATTAATTGAGTTGAAATGGGTTAGTCAGGGTTGAATTGATTTTGGTTGGAATATGGTGGTCTAAGTTGGAAGAAAGAGAGTATAGTGAGTATAAGATGTTCATGATTCTAAAGGAGTTATTGTATGTGATTATATCCATTTTTCTTTGCTTTGGGAGATATTATGAATTTATTTCCTTTGGATAGAAAGAAGTAGAACAAGGATTTAGTATACTATAAATATTGAGAGTTACTATGATCTTCCCTCCTATTTAATGTTCATGAATGATTTGGTATGGTTATTGTTTTTATAATGGTTATTGGATGCTTAGGAAACCTTCTTTGAGTGGATGAATGGGTTAGGGAAATAAGTATAATGTTGTTGTCCATGGAAAATAGTAAAGAGTAAGAAAGTAACATTTAAATCGAATAAAGAATGTTAAGATGGAATTGTGATAAGGAAATGTGAGAATTTACTAAGTAAATGAAAATGGGTGGGATAATCTTAGTTGTTTGGGAAAAGGTATGAAAGAATTAGGAGTAAATGGTTATTATTGGTTATGAATTGTTGGTTTAAGTGTTTGGTTCACCTGCAGAATAGTGAATTGGAGGCTTGGGCGGTCGCCCATGTGGGGCTGAGCGGCCGCCCATCTGTCCAGCAAGTAGTTCTCTGTTTTTCCACCCCTTGGGCGGTCGCCCATCCCTACCTGTGCGGCCGCCCACCTCGGCAGTAACATACACCCTTTTGAAACTCACTTGGGCGGTCGCCCAAGTGGTGTGGGCGGTCGCCCAAGACCCCAGACCTCATTTTAAAAGCTGAACCTGAATTAGTTTAGTAAGCTTGATTTATCACTTATAAATTGTGACTCCCACTTGGTAAATTGAGCTTGAACCTTCATAGAGACCTGGTGATATAGAATATTGTCCGGGAAATGATTGATAAGCTTGAATTGTAATTTCACCAAAGTGGTTCAAACTTGGGAAGTAGGACTTGCACTTTTATTAAGATTTCTCGAGGTTGAGTATTGACTTCGTAAGAATGGTTTATGGTTTAGGGTGGCCTTACTTGCTCCCATACCTTGGTGATTAGTTGATCAGTGTAGAGACTATAATCACACTATTGTGTTAGTTAGGAATGTATATGTGTTACATCAATATATTGTGTCCCAAGTGTGGATTATTTGGCTTGTTGTTACATTGTATCCCAAGTGTGGATTATTTGACACGTTGTTATGTTATTCCAATGTGTGGATATGCTTGCTATGTGGTTGCATGGTTATCCCATTTGTGGATTTATTTGTTATCATTCATATTTATTGATGATACTATGCATAGTGTATTAAGTGGTTGTTGCACTATGGTATTGATTAGCATGAGTATACATTACCATGTTGTTATATTATGATACATAGTGTATTAAATGATTGTTACACTATAGTATTGATTAGCATGAGTATACATTACCATGTTGATATATGATTATCCCTTTTTGTGGATTTATTTCAAGTATCTATTATGTGCTTGAACGTGTTGATCTTCGGGGGTATAATGGAATTCAATCAATTATTGATTTGTTCTATAAGTGATTGAAGGTTCATTATACCTGTGACCGTTCCCCTGCTGTGGCCACAGAGTGGGTGTGCTATCGGCGTATTGACCCAAAAAGCTTTACAGACCGTTGCGATTGGTGATTAGGGGGAATGCTTCGTATTAAGCCTAAAGCTTTACGGTAAGCGATATTATTGTTGGATACTACGATATAGGTATCTTTTCTTATATGGATCTCTGGAGTATGAGTCCTATAAGAGGTGAATGTGCTTTGGAGCGGTTCACCAAAGAGAGGAGTTTCACTCCCACGTTGTACGACTTATTGTTCAGACGGGAAAGGTAAAATGAGGTAACGTAAGGTGTTTACCGCTTTCATAATGTGTTACGTGATACCATGCTATGTGTTGCATCTTGTTTGGCATCTTGCTGCATTCATAATAGCTTATTGAGATTTATTATCACCCCTTCCCTTTTCTTGCTTTAGATTGTCTTTGAGACAGGTGACACCCGAACCGGTGGCAAGGGAAGAGTTTGTACTCTTGCTTTTGGGACTTGTCCGGATAGGTATATGAGTGGGTTGTCGGAAGTCATATTTAAGTATTACTCTTTTATAAGTTGTAAGGAAAACTCTTTTGTCAAACAATGTTAATTAGGATTTTCAATGTAATTAATCAAGTACGGTTATTAAAGTATTTGTTTAAATTTCTCCAAGTGGAGATATTATTATTTGATTTTGTTTATGGAAAATTTAGAATTGGTTTTCTTGTAAAGGCAAATAAAAGTTTTAAAAATATAAGATGGGTTTTCTTAGTTTGAGCTCTTCAAGCTCGGGACACGCGTTAGGTCCCGGGTTGGGGTGCTCACAGTTAATATCAAAGCTTAATTTAAAAGTCAAGGGTAGATGTCTAAACTAAGGGGGAATGTGTGGAAATTGACGCCGAGTGTTTAATGCAGGAGTTCGTTCTAATGGCCGGAAGCAATAAGGATCAGCGAAAGGTTCTAGAAACTGAAGGAGATATGGTTATAGGTGGAATTCAGAATGAAGAAATGATGAAATTATTCAGGGTGTTTGCACAGGATATGAAGACTAGAGGATCAGTTCCGAATCAACCTGAGGAATGTCAAAGTGATGGTTGGGAAAGGTTTGTGAAGATGAATCCACCGAGCTTTAATGGATATCCGGATCCGTTAAAGGCAGAAAAATGGTTAGAGAAAATGAACAAAATCTTTGAGGTTATGGAGAGTCGTAATGAAGAGAAAGTTAGGTATGCCGTTTTCAAACTTGAAGGTCCAGCTGATCAGTGGTGGCAGAATTTGAAGGGAAGTTGGGAGCGGGATCATATGCCCCAGACTTGGGATAATTTCACTCATCAGTTCGAGGATTATTTCATTACAATGGTTACAAGGGATAGGAAGGAGATTGAATTCTTAGGACTAAAACAAGGGAACATGACGGTGAATCAGTATTCAGTCCGGTTTGAGGAATTAGCTAGGTGTTGCCCTCATTTGGTATCGCATGAAGTGAGAAGAGTTCTTAGGTTTGTAACAGGTTTGAGGATTGAGTTTAGGAAGAAATTAGTGATTGATAGCTTCACCAATTATCAGACAGCCATAGATAGAGCTTATAAGATCGAGAATAGCATTGAGGAAAATAGTAGAAAATCTGAAGGTGAGATTAGAAATAAACCAAAATATCAAGGACAAGGATCCAAAATCATTAGAGGACAGCCAAGGGCTTTAACTTCAGGAAGGGTGAGAGGGGGACTTGTGGTAGCTTCTTCGTCTAGGCCAATATCCAAACAGTATGGGATGATTTGTAAATATTGCAAGAAGAGGGGTCATTCTGAAGATAAGTGTTGGAGTAAGCAAGGGAAATGCTTGAAGTGTGGAGAAATGGGGCACTTTAGGAGGAATTGCCCAAGGTTGCAGCGGGGGCGAGCTTCAGGCAGCAGTCAGCCGGGTGGACGACAAAGAGGTGGTATCAAAAGAGATAACGAAGGGGAACCGAAAGAGAAGGTCTGTGATCACGTGTGTGTTTCGGGTCCAGGAGAGATAGATTCCTCAGGAGTCACTAGAGGTAAATTCCCTGTCTCAGAAGTAGGGGTCATATTTTATAGATCTTGTTTCATATCATTATGTGTGGCATAGCATGTTGCTTCTATGTGGCATACATTACTTGAGAAATTATTTTATTGTTAGAGGATTCTGCTCTTATGAGAGAATACCTCGAATCTCCTTTGGTTTACCACGATGGTGATGTGGTTATGGCTGAGCATGTATTGCCAGTTGATTTGGTATTATTATCAATTTATGATTTTAAATATACTTGACCTGGAGGGTTAAGTAGTTGTTGTGCATTGGTAGACTATCATAAGAAGTGAGTCTCCTTTTCTATACCTAAATTACTTATATTGGTTGTTAATATAAATAAACATCTATATGGTACTCTTTTTATATAAGCATTAAAGACAGAAAGTTTGGGTTAAAAGTGTGAAGGATATTTGGTATGTGTTAGACTTGCATAAGAAGTCTTTTCAGAAATTTTGCGTGCTAGTTGTGAGTAAATGGTAATTGTGTTTCCATCAAGGTATCTCATGTGTTGATTCTAAGTAGGATAATCAGAATTTTAATCCTTAGTTGATGGCTTTATGGTAAATGTGATTGATGAGCTCCTTGGGTATTTAACGTTAAGAGAGGATCATAAAGATAAATTGTGAGTTGTGTTAATTACCTTTAGTGGAAATTCACCGTTTGAGAAGTTTAGCAAATGTGAGTTGGCTCGCAAGGATTTTATATTTTGGGTTATATAGTCTTGAGTTTAAAGGTTACTATAGATCTTACAAGGATTGAGTCCGTGATCTTTGGGTTGGCAAGTACCATCGAAGAAATTTTAAGGAGTTCTTGAGAATTGAACAATCGGTGCTTTAGTTAACTCTAATGGATGTATAAATGGTGTAGAATGTAATAAAGATAATTCATATTGATAGAGATGGAGAATAGATTGGCTATAGATTTGATCCTCACCTTACCTGATGGATACGAGGACTTTGTGAATTCTAAGTGCGTATTAAAGGAGAATTAGGTTGTGATATTATGAGAATTGGGAAAGTAAGAGCGTATGCTTCGAGGAAGTTGACTTAGATAAAGTGGAATTTTAATACAACCTACCGAGATGTGGTTACAATTGTTCTTCGTAGTTAAGAGGAACCTTATCTTTTGAAACTTCCTTTTGGGATTGTCACAGATACTAAGAGTGGGAAGATTTAGTTGGTCGAAAGGGAGAGATTAGAATACTATTCAGATTCTTGAGAAATAGGTTATGTGTGTGATGGATCTCCTCTCAAACTCGGGAATTTTAATTAACCTTAGCGATTGTGAATAATAGCAGTTTTAGTTTAGCATTGGAATGGGTGTTGTACAAAGCTTGATATGGACAAATTTAATGGTATAATCCTTCGTGCGTATGGAGTTCTTCAGTTAAGGATGAGTTGGCGGATTTGACTTAGGTGGGGAAACTATTGAGAGTATTAGAATGATAGTTTAGGGAATTGAAATCCTAGGGTATTCGGGTTGTGAAATTATATCGAAGAATCATGCCGTTAAGGAAACCCTTTGGAAGTGTAATTTGAAATGTTCGAGAGGTAACCTTTGTTATTGATTCATAAGGTAAGCTAGTTTAAAATTCGGGACGAATTTTCTTTAAGGGGGAGTGAGTGTAAGGCACTAGTTTAGCATCATATTGTGTGCTTTTAATATCAATGTTAATATTATGTGTTCATTTTTATATACTTGATTCCTTATATTAAGATAAAATGATAGGGAAATAAAATAATGTTCTTGGAAGAAGTATAAAAATAGAAATGGATAAAATAAATAAAAGGTGGGTAGTTAGATTTATTTGTGTAGGGGCTTTGGTGTAGTAGGGGAAAGACTTTTATTAAAAATGGTATGGGGGGCCATACTCCTTAAATCCCTCCCCTTTCACCTCCTTAGTCAATATTCCCCATACTCCTCCATACTTCCTACATCATCCCCTCAACCTCCCCATACCTCTTCATCCTCTTTACTTTCCATACTCATTCTTCTTCATCCTCCTTCATTTCTCCCATGGAAATCCTCCATGGAATTCTCCCCTAAGTTCCTCCTTCCAAAAATTATAATAAATGCAATTCTCTTCCATTTGAAGATCCGGGTGTACTTCCATGTTCGTAGAGGCAAGGGGAATGCATCAAGCTAGAGAAATCATAGTTTCACCTCATATCTCTAAAGTAAGTTATTATGACTTCTTTCTAATAAATGTTCACTTTATGTGTATTAAATCTATTGTTGAAAGAAAATAATTTTGATATTTTAAAAATGATTAATTGAGTTGAAATGGGTTAGTCAGGGTTGAATTGATTTTGGTTGGAATATGGTGGTCTAAGTTGGAAGAAAGAGAGTATAGTGAGTATAAGATGTTCATGATTCTAAAGGAGTTATTGTATGTGATTATATCCATTTTTCTTTGCTTTGGGAGATATTATGAATTTATTTCATTTGGATAGAAAGAAGTAGAACAAGGATTTAGTATACTTTAAATATTGAGAGTTACTATGATCTTCCCTCCTATTTAATGTTCATGAATGATTTGGTATGGTTATTGTTATTATAATGGTTATTGGATGCTTAGGAAACCTTCTTTGAGTGGATGAATGGGTTAGGGAAATAAGTATAATGTTGTTGTCCATGGAAAATAGTAAAGAGTAAGAAAGTAACATTTAAATCGAATAAAGAATGTTAAGATGGAATTGTGATAAGGAAATGTGAGAATTTACTAAGTAAATGAAAATGGGTGGGATAATCTTAGTTGTTTGGGAAAAGGTATGAAAGAATTAGGAGTAAATGGTTATTATTGGTTATGAATTGTTGGTTTAAGTGTTTGGTTCACTGCGAGAATAGTGAATTGGAGGCTTGGGCGGTCGCCCATGTGGGTGAGCGGCCGCCCCGTACATCCGGCCAAGTAGTTCTCTGTTTTTCCACCCCTTGGGCGGTCGCCCATCCCTACTGTGCGGCCGCCCACCTCGACTTGATAACATACACCCTTTTGAAACTCACTTGGGCGGTCGCCCAAGTGGTGTGGCGGTCGCCAAGACCCGAACCTCATTTTAAAAGCTGAACTGAATTAGTTTAGTAAGCTTGATTTATCACTTATAAATTGTGACTCCCACTTGGTAAATTGAGCTTGAACCTTCATAGAGACACAGTGATATAGAATATTGTCCGGAAAATGATTGATAAGCTTGAATTGTAATTTCACCAAAGTGGTTCAAACTTGGGAAGTAGGACTTGCACTTTTATTAAGATTTCTCGAGGTTGAGTATTGACTTCGTAAGAATGGTTTATGGTTTAGGGTGGCCTTACTTGCTCCCATACCTTGGTGATTAGTTGATCAGTGTAGAGACTATAATCACACTATTGTGTTAGTTAGGAATGTATATGTGTTACATCAATATATTGTGTCCCAAGTGTGGATTATTTGGCTTGTTGTTACATTGTATCCCAAGTGTGGATTATTTGACACGTTGTTATGTTATTCCAATGTGTGGATATGCTTGCTATGTGGTTGCATGGTTATCCCATTTGTGGATTTATTTGTTATCATTCATATTTATTGATGATACTATGCATAGTGTATTAAGTGGTTGTTGCACTATGGTATTGATTAGCATGAGTATACATTACCATGTTGTTATATTATGATGCATAGTGTATTAAATGATTGTTGCACTATGGTATTGATTAGCATGAGTATACATTACCATGTTGATATATGATTATCCCTTTTTGTGGATTTATTTCAAGTATCTATTATGTGCTTGAACGTGTTGATCTTCGGGGGTATAATGGAATTCAATCAATTATTGATTTGTTCTATAAGTGATTGAAGGTTCATTATACCTGTGACCGTTCCCCTCTGTGGCCACAGAGTGGGTGTGCTATCGACTGTATTGACCCAAAAAGCTTTACAGACCGTTGCGATTGGTGATTAGGGGAATGCTTACGTATTAAGCCTAAAGCTTTACGATAGCGATATTATTGTTGGATACTACGATATAGGTATCTTTTCTTATATGGATCTACGGAGTATGAGTCCTATAAGAGGTGAATGTCTTTGGAGCGGCTCACCAAAGAGAGGAGTTTCACTCCCACGTTGTACGACTTATTGTTCAGACGGGAAAGGTAAAATGAGGTAACGTAAGGTGTTTACCGCTTTCATAATGTGTTACGTGATACCATGCTATGTGTTGCATCTTGTTTGGCATCTTGCTGCATTCATAATAGCTTATTGAGATTTATTCTCACCCCTTCCCTTTTACTGCTTTAGATTGTGCTGAGACAGGTGACCTGAACCAGTGAGGCCGGGAAAGAGTTTGGACTCTTGCTTTTGGGACTTGTCCGGATAGGTATATGAGTGGGTTGTCGGAAGTCATATTTAAGTATTACTCTTTTATAAGCTGTAAGGAAAACTCTTTTGTCAAACAATGTTAATTAGGATTTTCAATGTAATTAATCAAGTACGGTTATTAAAGTATTTGTTTAAATTCCTCCAAGTGGAGATATTATTATTTGATTTTGTTTATGGAAAATTTAGAATTGGTTTTCTTGTAAAGGCAAATAAAAGTTTTAAAAATATAAGATGAGTTTTCTTAGTTTGAGCTCCTCAAGCTCAGGACACGCGTTAGGTCCCGGGTTGGGGTGCTCACAGTTGGTATCAGAGCTTAGTTTAGAGGTCAAGGGTAGATGTCTAAACTAAGGGGGAATGTGTGGAAATTGACGCCGAGTGTTTAATGCAGGAGTTCGTTCTAATGGCCGGAAGCAATAAGGATCAGCGAAAGGTTCTAGAAACTGAAGGAGATATGGTTATAGGTGGAATTCAGAATGAAGAAATGATGAAATTATTCAGGGTGTTTGCACAGGATATGAAGACTAGAGGATCAGTTCCGAATCAACCTGAGGAATGTCAAAGTGATTGTTGGGATAGGTTTGTGAAGATGAATCCACCGAGCTTTAATGGATATCCGGATCCGTTAAAGGCAGAAAAATGGTTAGAGAAAATGAACAAAATCTTTGAGGTTATGGAGAGTCGTAATGAAGAGAAAGTTAGGTATGCCGTTTTCAAACTTGAAGGTCCAGCTGATCAGTGGTGGCAGAATTTGAAGGGAAGTTGGGAGCGGGATCATACGCCCCAGACTTGGGATAATTTCACTCATCAGTTCGAGGATTATTTCATTACAATGGTTACAAGGGATAGGAAGGAGATTGAATTCTTAGGACTAAAACAAGGGAACATGACGGTGAATCGTATTCGATCCAGGTTTGAGGAATTAGCTAGGTGTTGCCCTCATTTGGTATCGCATGAAGTGAGAAGAGTTCTTAGGTTTGTAACAGGTTTGAGGATTGAGTTTAGGAAGAAATTAGTGATTGATAGCTTCACCAATTATCAGACAGCCATAGATAGAGCTTATAAGATCGAGAATAGCATTGAGGAAAATAGTAGAAAATCTGAAGGTGAGATTAGAAATAAACCAAAATATCGAGGACAAGGATCCAAAATCATTAGAGGACAGCCAAGGGCTTTAACTTCAGGAAGGGTGAGAGGGGGACTTGTGGTAGCTTCTTCGTCTAGGCCAATATCCAAACAGTATGGGATGATTTGTAAATATTGCAAGAAGAGGGGTCATTCTGAAGATAAGTGTTGGAGTAAGCAAGGGAAATGCTTGAAGTGTGGATAAATGGGGCACTTTAGGAGGAATTGCCCAAGGTTGCAGCGGGGGCGAGCTTCAGGCAGCAGTCAGCCGGGTGGACGACAAAGAGGTGGTATCAAAAGAGATAACGAAGGGGAACCGAAAGAGAAGGTCTGTGATCACGTGTGTGTTTCGGGTCCAGGAGAGATAGATTCCTCAGGAGTCACTAGAGGTAAATTCCCTGTCTCAGAAGTAGGGGTCATATTTTATAGATCTTGTTTCATATCATTATGTGTGGCATAGCATGTTGCTTCTATGTGGCATACATTACTTGAGAAATTATTTTATTGTTAGAGGATTCTGCTCTTATGAGAGAATACCTCGAATCTCCTTTGGTTTACCACGATGGTGATGTGGTTATGGCTGAGCATGTATTGCCAGTTGATTTGGTATTATTATCAATTTATGATTTTAAATATACTTGACCTGGAGGGTTAAGTAGTTGTTGTGCATTGGTAGACTATCATAAGAAGTGAGTCTCCTTTTCTATACCTAAATTACTTATATTGGTTGTTAATATAAATAAACATCTATATGGTACTCTTGTTATATAAGCATTAAAGACAGAAAGTTTGGGTTAAAAGTGTGAAGGATATTTGGTATGTGTTAGACTTGCATAAGAAGTCTTTGCAGAAATTTTGCGTGCTAGTTGTGAGTAAATGGTAATTGTGTTTCCATCAAGGTATCTCATGTGTTGATTCTAAGTAGGATAATCAGAATTTTAATCCTTAGTTGATGGCTTTATGGTAAATGTGATTGATGAGCTCCTTGGGTATTTAACGTTAAGAGAGGATCATAAAGATAAATTGTGAGTTGTGTTAATTACCTTTAGTGGAAATTCACCGTTTGAGAAGTTTAGCAAATGTGAGTTGGCTCGCAAGGATTTTATATTTTGGGTTATATAGTCTTGAGTTTAAAGGTTACCATAGATCTTACAAGGATTGAGTCCGTGATCTTTGGGTTGGCAAGTACCATCGAAGAAATTTTAAGGAGTTCTTGAGAATTGAACAATCGTTGCTTTAGTTAACTCTAATGGATGTATAAATGGTGTAGAATGTAATAAAGATAATTCATATTGATAGAGATGGAGAATAGATTGGCTATAGATTTGATTCTCACCTTACCTGATGGATACGAGGACTTTGTGAATTCTAAGTGCGTATTAAAGGAGAATTAGGTTGTGATATTATGAGAATTGGGAAAGTAAGAGCGTATGCTTCCAGGAAGTTGACTTAGATAAAGTGGAATTTTCATACAACCTACCGAGATGTGGTTACAATTGTTCTTCGTAGTTAAGAGGAACCTTATCTTTTGAAACTTCCTTTTGGGATTGTCACAGATACTAAGAGTGGGAAGATTTAGTTGGTCGAAAGGAAGAGATTAGAATACTATTCAGATTCTTGAGAAATAGGTTATGTGTGTGATGGATCTCCTCTCAAACTCGGGAATTTTAATTAACCTTAGCGATTTTGAATAATAGCAGTTTTAGTTTAGCATTGGAATGGGTGCTGTACAAAGCTTGATATGGACAAATTTAATGGTATAATCCTTCGTGCGTATGGAGTTCTTCAGTTAAGGATGAGTTGGCGGATTTGACTTAGGTGGGGAAACTATTGAGAGTATTAGAATGATAGTTTAGGGAATTGAAATTCTAGGGTATTCGGGTTGTGAAATTATATCGAAGAATCATGCCGTTAAGGAAACCCTTTAGAAGTGTAATTTGAAATGCGTGAGAGGTAACCTTTGTTATTGATTCATAAGGTAAGCTAGTTTAAAATTCGGGACGAATTTTCTTTAAGGGGGAGTGAGTGTAACGACCCTAACCCTAGGCACTAGTTTAGCATCATATTGTGTGCTTTTAATATCAATGTTAATACTATGTGTTCATTTTTATATACTTGATTCCTTATATTAAGATAAAATGATAGGGAAATAAAATAATGTTCTTGGAAGAAGTATAAAAATAGAAATGGATAAAATAAATAAAAGGTGGGTAGTTAGATTTATTTGTGTAGGGGCTTTGGTGTAGTAGGGGAAAGACTTTTATTAAAAATGGTATGGGGGGCCATACTCCTTAAATCCCTCCCCTTTCACCTCCTTAGTCAATATTCCCCATACTCCTCCATACTTTCTACATCATCCCCTCAACCTCCCCATACCTCTTCATCCTCTTTACTTTCCATACTCATTCTTCTTCATCCTCCTTCATTTCTCCCATGGAAATCCTCCATGGAATTCTCCCCTAAGTTCCACCTTCCAAAAATTATAATAAATGCAATTCTCTTCCATTTGAAGATCCGGGTGTACTTCCATGTTCGTAGAGGCAAGGGGAATGCATCAAGCTAGAGAAATCATAGTTTCACCTCATATCTCTAAAGTAAGTTATTATGACTTCTTTCTAATAAATGTTCACTTTATGTGTATTAAATCTATTGTTGAAAGAAAATGATTTTGATATTTTAAAAATGATTAATTGAGTTGAAATGGGTTAGTCAGGGTTGAATTGATTTTGGTTGGAATATGGTGGTCTAAGTTGGAAGAAAGAGAGTATAGTGAGTATAAGATGTTCATGATTCTAAAGGAGTTATTGTATGTGATTATATCCATTTTTCTTTGCTTTGAGAGATATTATGAATTTATTTCCTTTGGATAGAAAGAAGTAGAACAAGGATTTAGTATACTTTAAATATTGAGAGTTACTATGATCTTCCCTCCTATTTAATGTTCATGAATGATTTGGTATGGTTATTGTTATTATAATGGTTATTGGATGCTTAGGAAACCTTCTTTGAGTGGATGAATGGGTTAGGGAAATAAGTATAATGTTGTTGTCCATGGAAAATAGTAAAGAGTAAGAAAGTAACATTTAAATCGAATAAAGAATGTTAAGATGGAATTGTGATAAGGAAATGTGAGAATTTACTAAGTAAATGAAAATGGGTGGGATAATCTTAGTTGTTTGGGAAAAGGTATGAAAGAATTAGGAGTAAATGGTTATTATTGGTTATGAATTGTTGGTTTAAGTGTTTGGTTCACCTGCAGAATAGTGAATTGGAGGCTTGGGCGGTCGCCCATGTGGGGCTGAGCGGCCGCCCATCTGTCCAGCAAGTAGTTCTCTGTTTTTCCACCCCTTGGGCGGTCGCCCATCCCTACCTCTGCGGCCGCCCACCTCGGCAGTAACATACACCCTTTTGAAACTCACTTGGGCGGTCGCCCAAGTGATGTGGGCGGTCGCCCAAGCCCCCAGACCTCATTTTAAAAGCTGAACCTGAATTAGTTTAGTAAGCTTGATTTATCACTTATAAATTGTGACTCTCACTTGGTAAATTGAGCTTGAACCTTCATAGAGACCTGGTGATATAGAATATTGTCCGGGAAATGATTGATAAGCTTGAATTGTAATTTCACCAAAGTGGTTCAAACTTGGGAAGTAGGACTTGCACTTTTATTAAGATTTCTCGAGGTTGAGTATTGACTTCGTAAGAATGGTTTATGGTTTAGGGTGGCCTTACTTGCTCCCATACCTTGGTGATTAGTTGATCAGTGTAGAGACTATAATCACACTATTGTGTTAGTTAGGAATGTATATGTGTTACATCAATATATTGTGTCCCAAGTGTGGATTATTTGGCTTGTTGTTACATTGTATCCCAAGTGTGGATTATTTGACACGTTGTTATGTTATTCCAATGTGTGGATATGCTTGCTATGTGGTTGCATGGTTATCCCATTTGTGGATTTATTTGTTATCATTCATATTTATTGATGATACTATGCATAGTGTATTAAGTGGTTGTTGCACTATGGTATTGATTAGCATGAGTATACATTACCATGTTGTTATATTATGATACATAGTGTATTAAATGATTGTTACACTATAGTATTGATTAGCATGAGTATACATTACCATGTTGATATATGATTATCCCTTTTTGTGGATTTATTTCAAGTATCTATTATGTGCTTGAACGTGTTGATCTTCGGGGGTATAATGGAATTCAATCAATTATTGATTTGTTCTATAAGTGATTGAAGGTTCATTATACCTGTGACCGTTCCCCTCTGTGGCCACAGAGTGGGTGTGCTATCGACTGTATTGATCCAAAAAGCTTTACAGACCGTTGCGATTGGTGATTAGGGGGAATGCTTCTGTATTAAGCCTAAAGCTTTACAGTAGCGATATTATTGTTGGATACTCTGATATAGGTATCTTTTCTTATATGGATCTCTGGAGTATGAGTCCTATAAGAGGTGAATGTGCTGGAGGCAGTTCACCAAAGAGAGGAGTTTCACTCCCACGTTGTACGACTTATTGTTCAGACGGGAAAGGTAAAATGAGGTAACGTAAGGTGTTTACCGCTTTCATAATGTGTTACGTGATACCATGCTATGTGTTGCATCTTGTTTGGCATCTTGCTGCATTCATAATAGCTTATTGAGATTTATTCTCACCCCTTCCCTTTTACTGCTTTAGATTGTGCTGAGACAGGTGACCTGAACCAGTGAGGCCGGGGAAGAGTTTGGACTCTTGCTTTTGGGACTTGTCCGGATAGGTATATGAGTGGGTTGTCGGAAGTCATATTTAAGTATTACTCTTTTATAAGCTGTAAGGAAAACTCTTTTGTCAAACAATGTTAATTAGGATTTTCAATGTAATTAATCAAGTACGGTTATTAAAGTATTTGTTTAAATTCCTCCAAGTGGAGATATTATTATTTGATTTTGTTTATGGAAAATTTAGAATTGGTTTTCTTGTAAAGGCAAATAAAAGTTTTAAAAATATAAGATGGGTTTTCTTAGTTTGAGCTCCTCAAGCTCGGGACACGCGTTAGATCCCGGGTTGGGGTGCTCACATCGGTAGATGGAGATTGGGACGTGGGGAGAGAGAACGTGATTTTTAGAGATTTATTTAGATTGACTAGTGATTTATGTGAATATATGTGTTTCATGTGAATATA
Organism: Adenophora triphylla var. japonica; assembly: GCA_022495995.1. Taxonomy (NCBI): domain Eukaryota; kingdom Viridiplantae; phylum Streptophyta; class Magnoliopsida; order Asterales; family Campanulaceae; genus Adenophora; species Adenophora triphylla. The sequence continues at coordinate 159,739 of JAFEMH010003783.1, forward strand.
TAATTATTATTATATAATTAATAATAATACTTAATAATAATACTAATAATGATGCTATTGTTAATTATTCAATTAAATAATTGAATATATAATTATTATTATATAATTAATAATAATACTTAATAATAATATTAATAATAACTAGTAATAATACATAATATCAAAAAAGTGAATGTATTTATATTATATACTTTTATTTTTTAAAAAATTATTAGTAATAATACTTAATAATAATACTAATAATGATGCTATTGTTAATTATACAATTAAATAATTGAATATATAATTATTATTATATAATTAATAATAATACTTAATAATAATATTAATAATAACTAGTAATAATAGATAATATCAAAAAAGAAAATATTTTTATATTATATACTTATATTTCTTTAAAAATTATTAGTAATAATACTTAATAATAATACTAATAATGATGCTATTGTTAATTATTCAATTAAATAATTGAATATATTAATAATTATTATTATATAATTAATAATAATACTTAATAATAATATTAATAATAACTAGTAATAATACATAATATCAAAAAAGTAAATGTTTTTATATTATATACTTTTATTTCTTTAAAAATTATTAGTAATAATACTTAATAATAATACTAATAACGATGTTATTGTTAATTATTCAATTAAATAATTGAATATATTAATAATTATTATTATTTAATTAATAATAATGATTAATAATAATATTAATAGTAACTAGTAATAATACATAATATCAAAAAAGTAAATGTTCTTATATTATAGAATTTATTTCTTTAAAAATTATTAGTAATAATACTTAATAATAATACTAATAATGATGCTATTGTTAATTATTCAATTAAATAATTGAATATATTAATAATTATTATTATATAATTAATAATAATAATATTATTAATTAATAATAATACTCATTAATTTAATAATTTAAACTTCTAAGAAATATTAATATATCTAAGTAATAATTGATAGGATATACACTATAGGGAATAGGGCATAAGGTATAGGGTATATCATATAGGGCATACCCTATACCCTATGCCCTATAGGGTATAGGGTATAAGGTACAGGGTATACCCTATAGAGTATAGGGTATAGGGTATAAGGTACAGGGTATACCCTATACCCTATACCCTATAGGGTATAGGGTATACCCTGCAGGGCATAGGGGTATAGGGTATACCCTATACCGGTATAGGGTATACCCTATACCCTATGCCCTGCAGGGTATACCCTATACCCTATAGGGTATACCCTATACCATGTACCCTATAGGGTATATCCTATACCCTATGCCCTATACTCTATAGGGTATATCCTATGCCCTAGGGTATACCCTATAGGGTAGAGGGCATAGGGTATATGATATACCTTATAGGGCATAGAGTATACCCTATAGGGTATAGGGTAGGATATACCCTATACCCTATACCCTATAGGGTATACTCTATGCCCTATAGGGTATACCATATGCCCTATAGGGTATACCCTATGCCCTATAAGATATACCCTATACCCTATATGGTATATCCTATACCCTATAGGGTATACCCTATACCCTATAGGGTATACCCTATACCCTATACCATGTACCCTATAGGGTATACCCTATATCCTATGCCCTATACCCTATAGGATATACCCTATAGGGTATAGGGTATACCCTATACCCTATAGGGTATACCCTATGCCCTATAGGGTATACCCTATAACCTATACCCTATGCCTATAGGGTATAGGGTATACCTTATACCCTATGCCCTATAGGGTATACCCTGTACCCTATAGGGTATACCCATAGGATATACCCTATACCCTATGCCCTATACCCTATAGGGTATATCCTATGCCCTATAAGGTATACCCTATACCCTATAGTGTATATCCTATACCCTATAGGGTATACCCTATACCCTATGCCCTATAGGGTATACCCTGTACCCTATAGGGTATACCCTATACCCTATGCCCTATAGGGCATACCCTATAACCTATAATTTTTATTTTTTTTTATTTTTTATGAATATAAATAAATATTTTGGACATTTTTTAGTATTGTAGTTTTTTTCAAAAATTTATATAAAAAAAGTTAGAAAAAATATAAACAAATGAAAGTATAAGAAAGAAATCAGGGACGGATAAAATTCTTTAATTTTTATTTATAAATGTATAGTTTTTTTTATTATTTATGAATATAAATAAATATTTTGGATATTTTTTAGTATTGAATTTTTTTTTTCAAAAAATTATATAAAAAAAGTTAGAAAAAAATTAAACAAATGAAAGTATAATAAAGAAATAAGGGAGGATAAAATTATTTAATTTTTATTTATAAATGCATAGTTTTTTATTATTTTTATGAATATAAATAAATATTTTGGACATTTTTTAGTATTGAAGTTTTTTTCAAAAAGTTATATAAAAAAAGTTAGAAAAAATATAAACAAATGAAAGTATAAGAAAGAAATCAGGGACGGATAAAATTATTTAATTTTTATTTATAAATGTATATTTTTTTTATTTTTTATGAATATAAATAAATATTTTGGATATTTTTCAGTATTGATTTTTTTTTTCAAAAAATTATATAAAAAAAGTTAGAAAAAAATAAACAAATGAAAGTATAATAAAGAAATAAGGGAGGATAAAATTCTTTAATTTTTATTTATAAATGTATAGTTTTTTATTATTTTTATGAATATAAATAAATATTTTGGACATTTTTTAGTATTGAAGTTTTTTTAAAAAAGTTATATAAAAAATGTTAAAATAAATAAATAAATGAAAGTATAATAAAGAAATCATGGACGGGTAAAATTATTTAATTTTTATTTATAAATGTATAGTTTTTTTTTATTTTTTATGAATATAAATAAATATTTTGAACATTTTTTAGTATTGAAGTTTTTTTTCAAAAAGTTATATAAAAAGTTAGATAAAAAATAAACAAATGAAAGTATAATAAAGAAATCATGGACAGGTAAAATTCTTTAATTTTTTTATTTATAAATGTATAATTTTTTTATTTGTAAAAAAATCCACTACTAACCAACATCTTAAAAAAGTTTATATGTTATTGTCCGTCCCTCTTCTATCATATACTTTTATTTCTTTAAAAATTCTTTACTTTTTTTATATAAAAAATCCGTCACTAATCCGTCGCTAACCTAAAATATAAATTTAATAATTATTTTAAATAACTTAGCAACGACTCAAATTCGTCAGTAATAATATGTAATTGATTTACCGACGAATTTTAATCCGTCGGTAATCAAATCCGTCACTAATCCGTCGCTAACCTAAAATATAAATTTAATAATTATTTTAAATAATTTATCGACGGATTTTAATCCGTCGGTAATTAATTCCGTCACTAACCTAAAATATAAATTTAATGTTTATTTTAAATAATTTAGCAACGACTCAAATCCGCCGGTAATAATATGTAATTAATTTACCGACGGATTTTAATCCGTCGGTAATTAAATCCGTCACTAATCCGTCGCTAACCTAAAATATAAATTTAATATTTGTTTTAAATAATTTAGCAACGACTCAAATCCGTCAGTAAAAATATCCGTCGCCATTCCGTCACAAATTCGTCGGTAAAAAAGTGCGCAGATTTTTGGCGCCAAAATGGTGACGGATTAGAGACAAATGGAATCCGTTGGCATATCCGTCACTAAATCCGTCGGTAATCTCGTCCTAATTTCGTTTTTTGTTTTTCACCCCAGGTCGTTGCTATTTCGTCGCTAATTCGTCGGTATTAGTGACAGATTTATTTCCGTCACTAATTTCCGTCGGTATCTGTCAGTTTTCTTGTAGTGCATAAAGGTAGCCACTGCATCAATGAGCCCTTTCTGTTTGTCAAACATAACTGTATACTCACTATCATCCAAAATTTCAATGTCATCTACCATGAGTTCGATGAACCAATTCCATGTGTCTTTGGTTTCAGCCTCAACTACTACATAAGCAAAGGGATACCAATTTTTATTGGGATTTATACCACACGCAACCAACAATTGTCCACCATGTTCACCTTTCAAAAAACAATCATCCAAACAAATGACCTTCCTACACAATCTGAAATCTTTCTTCAAACCTCCCAAACACACATAAAACCTCTGGAATATTGGCCTACCTGATTCTATGCTCTCAAGATTCCTATTCCTAAGCTCACTTTCATAATCCCAAAGTTTTTCATATTACTCGAGCACACTACCTTCAATCGTTTCAAATGCTTTCCTCTTTGTTCTATAGGCCTGAGTAATGGAAATATTTTTGGTTTATTCTTTAAAAACAAAATTTTTGAAAGCCTTAGGAGGTTGGGTGGGATTTGACCTCCAGTCCATTGACATGCTCTGTTGCTAACCAAAAAGGTGTGAGATGATTGCTTGAGTAATGTACGGGACAAGTGTGATACGTATTCAATGTCTTAATCACCAAATTTGTCTCCTTTTGACAATTTGATACATACAACAACCATGAACATGGATCCTTTCACTTAGCTATAACCTTTATCTTACCCTGCTTGAGGAATTTGATTTGTCTACCTTCAGTGATGGCATGCTTTCTAATAGCATCATGTAACACCTTATGATATGCAAATTCCATGTTTAACTCAAATTTAGGACTTGCCATGTCAACCTTAGGATTAAACAACTTTCAAAGATCCCTATTCAATTGCTCTTCATCACCACTCTCATATGCTTTCAACCCTTCATCAGAGTTATAGTCAACAACAATATTCTTTCCTTTCATTCCTGCACCATATGACCAATCTACCATTTTACAATTATCTTTTGCTACATATTTTATCTTATTTTCCCACTCTTATTAATGTTTATATCATGCAACATATCATCGTCAACACTATCACATTCATTATCATGTAGGGACTCTTTGTCAGATGAAACTTTGCCATTTTCACCATCTTTTCCATTAGCCCCCAAATTGACATCAAACCCATCATCAATTCAACAATCCTATTCTCAGCAACAATGAACATTCCAAGACTACTTGCTTTTGTATCATCCCTAACAATTCTGTAGTTATACACCCCGAACCCAGACACTTTTTGGTACAACACATACTATTCTAAATTAATTCCAACCTCTTTTACTGCTAACTTTAACTCTGCCATGATATACAATATTCCTCAAAATAGTCAAACCATGTCACATTACCCCCAATGCAATCCAAAGTAGAATTATTGCCAAAGTGTCCATCATGATTGATGAAGTTTTAAAGTAAAACTAGTTGGTGAATCTACACACATAAAAACAATGCAAACAACAAACAAAAGCTGTCATTTTCATGTACACAAAGCCATATATAAAAGTAATAGGGACCACAATCAGAGAACAATGTATAAAATTCATCCGACTACCCAACAACTATAAACAACACACACACAATTATGACAAAAAGAAAAAACCCTAAAATACTCCTCAAAAGCCAACATACACGGACCACAAAAAGTAGAACCTAACAAAACATATGAGGTTTTTCTAAGAAACAAAACGCATCATAGTTCGGTATTCCAGGCCAGATGCCTCCTTCATTTTCCGCTTACTCCACGTCATTTTGCAAGAATCAGTTTCGTCAGTCTTTGAAGATTGATCGTAATCCCTCAAAATCGTTGAAGAATCACCCTAATTTTTGCTTACTCAAACTTCGTCAATCATTGGCCCTATTTTCCCCAAAGTTAGAACTATCGTGGCTAATTTGGGGTCTCTTGTTATACCCTGCGTGAAATGACAAAAATCCCAAGCTCAAATTCTTAAACCCCCTAGTAACTTTTGACCCTAAATTGACAAAATTGAAATATCAGACCCTGTAACCCCCCCTCCCAAAAAAAAAAAAACTTTGTACCCTAATTTGTCATTTCTCCGAATTAATATTGAATAAAATGCAAAATAATAGTTAGGATTAGTCTAATGTAATGCAAGTTTTTTTATTGATCTAATTGTAAATATTACTAAATATACAAATATATGGTTAAGATATGCGGTATTATGGTTCAACCTATTGGTTTGATTTGGTGGTTTGTGGATTTGTCAGACTGTATGATCCCGTGATCCGATTTAGTGGTCCGATATCACAGTCTCAAATCGCAATTTAATTTGGTCTATGAGGGTCAGACCACATCCCAAATTTTGAAACGATGCTTGAAAATGAGTAAACAATTAAAGTGACCCGCGTACTATATGAATGCAACCAAATTGACCCGTATACTATCTAAACTACCAAATCAACCTGTGTACTATTTATAAATGAACTAAATCAACCTAAATCGTTAATAAAAGTTAGTGGACATTAACTATTGTTAGCAATTTAACGGATATTACAATAAAACTTTCAAATTACCCCCATGACCTAACAAATCCTGAATTTGAAAATATTTAATTTACATTTAGCTCCTTTATGAAAATCCAAGGCCTAAAACGCAATCTCCCATCTTTTTCCACCGCCACTCATAATTTCCTGCGAGAAATTCTCTACCCAATTTGCGAAATTCAACAAAACAAAAGGAAAACTCGATTGGAATGCAAATTACATTGCATAATGATTAAAAAAAAACCAAACCTTTGAATCTGTTAAACAGAGGTTTTTTCATATTAACCAAACCCTCATCTACAATTGCCGGCCCCACTCGCCTTGACGGTGAACGTGGAGAGAGAAGCTTGTCTCGAGCCGAAAAGTGTGAGAAAATAAATTGGGGGAAATTATAAAGAAGAAGATAGGTGGGAGTGAGGGGACTAAACGGAGTGGAGAGAGAGGTGAGAAGGAGGAGAGAGAGAAAGAGAGTTTCGAGGAGAGATATTGAAGGAGGTGGAGGAATAGAGAGGATGGGGGAGATGTGAGAGCGGCCATTAATGACCATTGAAGAATTTGAATTTCATTGTAGTATGAACAAAGTTGGTGATGCTATTTTGTGATTCTGTATTTTTTTTTGGGAAATTGCATTTTGGTCCCCAAAGTTTAGGGGGTGTTCCTAATATGGGCACCATTCTATCACTAATTACAATATAGGGTGCAAAGTTCATATTTTGTTAACATTTTTGGGTTTTTAACCAATTTTGTTAGAAACCCCCGTTAAATGATCACATGCAAGTCACGTGTCATTTAACAGAGAATGTTTTTTTTTTTTTTAACACAAATTATTTCATTGTTGTTTTAATGCAAATTAAATGAAAATAAATTAACCATATGGTACCTCAACTGATTTATTACTTTATAAGATTACAAAACTACCCTTGTACCCAAAACAAAACATTACCCCTACTCTCTCCTCACACACTCTCTCTCTCTCTCTCTCTCTCTCTCTCTCTCTCTCTCTCTCTCTTTAACTTTCTCTCTCTACCCCCAACATATTCATCTTCTTCCTTATCTTCCAATCCATCCACCTCCATCAGCTCACTCAGCATCACCCCCACCCCCACCTCCACCCTCCACTCCCCTCTCGCCACCCCACCCCAACCCTACCCACCGCCGCCGCCTTCCTTGTCCCTCCCCCCAGCTCTGCCCCACAACCTCCTCTGCCCTTTCCCCTACATAATCCTCAATTCGTATTCACACAATTCGATTTGGAACTGTCTAAATTTCATTTTTCCATTGATTCAACCATTTCACAGATTATTTACGAAGCTCAGTATTTGTTGGATGGTTCCACGATGAGTCTGATTCTGGTGCGAGGAGGATGCTACGTCAGGTTTAGTGAATGCCTTTGTTCTTCATTTATGAGTCCTGGTTCATGATTAGGATTTTGAAAAATGATCACGGTGTTGTAAATACTCTTTGTAGATTCAGTTCCTATTTCGAAATTCGTAATAAGGGGCAGAGGAGGTGGTGGGGCGGAGCTGGGGGAGAGGGGCAATGAAGGCGATGGCGGTGGGTAGGGTTGGGGTGGCGAGAGGGGAGTGGAGGGTGGAGGTGGGGGTGATGCTGAATGAGCTGATGGAGGTGGGTTGATTGAAAGATGAGGAAGAAGATGAATATGTTGGGGGTAGAGAGAGAGAGAGAGAGAGAGAGAGAGAGAGAGAGAGAGAGAGAGAGAGAGAGAGAGAGAGAGAGAGAGAGAGAGAGAGAGGGAAGAGAGAAGGGGTAAGGTTTTGTTTGGGGTATAAGGGCAGTTCTGAAATCTTATAAAGTAATAAATCAGTTGAGGGACCATATGATTAATTTATTTTCATTTAATTTGCATTAAAATAACAACGAAAGAATGTGTTAAAAAACATACTCTGTTAAATGACACGTGACTTGTACGTGATCATTTAACGGAGTTTTCTAACAAAATTTGTTAAAAAACATAAAATGTTAACAAAATATGATCTTTGGACCATATATTTTAATTAGTGATAGAATGAGGCCTATTTTAGGAACACCTCATAAACTTTGGGACACAAAATGCAATTTCCCCCAAAAAAATTTTAATCTTGAAAATATTTTATTTATTTGAGCTTTATTTTATTTATTTTTTTAACAAATCACTAAATAATTTAAACAATTCAAATGTTTTTTATTAAAAAAATGGAAAGTTTTTATAGTTTAATTTAAAAAAAACAATATTCAATTTCGAGACAGAGAAAATATATTATTTTTTTAACAATTTCTTTTTAATTTTCTTGGCGGTGGTAATTTGATGGTTGTGGGCCGTTAGTAGATGTTGGTTGGTGGTAGTTGGATGAGGTAGGCGTGGGGGGGAGTGGGGGAGGGGTTAGGGGAGACTGGTGAATTTCTTATCTCATTTGAATATGGGTATATAAATTAGATTTAAACTTTTTATATTTTGAAAAATATTGTAAAAGATCAAAATTTTAATGGTGGTAGATATATCTCCCCTCAACTTTCATATTTAAAGTGGATAGGCAATTTCAAAACATTGAGAGTAATATCCGTTAATTTTCTAATATTAATTAATACTCCCTCCGTCTCATGATAATATATAAAATTTTCTTTTTGATTTTTGACGTCCCACAATAATATATAACTTTTCTAAAATGGAAAGGAATCTTTACTATTCTCTCCACTCATTCTCTCTCCTACATTATTTTAATACTCATATCACCATTATAATTTACTATTCTCTCCACTTATTCTCTCTCTTATTTTATTTTCACACTCACAACACTTTCAATATAATACTTCCTCCTTAATTTTTGTGCATTCGCAAAAATCTATATTAATATGGGACGGAGAGAGTATTTATTAACTATTTAGATTTAGATTGATTTAGTTCATATTTATGAATAGTTCATAACTTCATACTCCCTCCGTCCCATCAATTGCTTCACCATTTTCCTTTGGCACGGGAATTATGGTAATGGAAGGAAAAAAAATGTTGTGAGTGTAATTTGAAAATAGGAGAGAGAATTAGTGGAGGGAATAATAAATTATAATGGTGTTGTGAGTATTAAAATAATGTAGGAGAGAGAATGAGTGGAGGAAATAATAATATTTTATGTCAAAAAGGAAACAATGGCCTTTTGGGTAATTGGTGAAGCTTTTATTGGGACGGAGGGAGTATGTTAATTTGGTTATATTAATGTTGTATTAATACAGTACTCATGTCATTTTGATGTTTACTCGCTTGAAAATCAAACCAAGTTGCGTGATTTATTTTGATTCAGACCGAACAGCTTACGTCCCGTCAAAAGGGCCGTTAGGGGAGAGATCACGGTTGGGTCCCTCACCCACACACACTTTCCTTGTCTCCATCTCCCTCTCACCTCTCGGTGTGTGTTTCTGTGTGTGTCTTCCTCTTCAATTTCCCGATCAGAAGAAGAAGACACTCTTTTCTACTCTTCGGCAACCAACCGGAAGACCCCTAGATCCCCTCAATAATTGTTTCCTCTAATAAATTAACAATAATCACCTCAAACTATGACTTCTACTTTACTTCCGGAAACCCTAGAATCGTCGGACGATCGCCAACCGTCGCCGGCGACGACTGTGACCACCACCGATCTTCCAACTCTCACACGTAATGTATCGTCCAGTCGTCTTAATGCTAAGGCTCCTGAATTTGTTCCTCGTCCTTCTTCTTCCGATCTCACTCAACAATCTAGGATCGCGATTACTCCGCCTAATCAATTACCAAACCATGTCAATATTCCTCTTCAATATCATCATCTTCCTTACCTTCCGGTTCAGTATGGTAATGGTAGTAATAATGCTAAAAATAATCCTAATCAGCGTCAGTATAATTGTGGGTCTGGAGGGTTCGTTGAGCTTGCTACTAGCCTAAATCAACATCAAATACCAGCTATTTCTGTTGATACTGATAGGTCCAGAAATGGGGTGGATTTTGTCGATGATAATGTGCAAAAAGTTCTTAATCAAGTGAGCTTACTTACTACTTCCCCCATTGCACACACTCTGCTGTGTGCTTTATTTATCCAGTTAATGTTGTAGCATTTGATTGATTGTTATTGCTACTGACTTTTGTTTTCCTGCCTTTTGCCCATTGCTATTGTAGAATGCATGCGCTTGCCTTTTAGTTGATATTGACTGAAGATCCTGATATGGTTACTTAATGAATTGTTTATGTAATATTTATGAGCACGTGAATTGTAGTACCATATTCATGCACTATTTTAAAATGTTGCCCCAAAGTATTTATTTCCATGATTGCTAGAGTGTCTCAAATGGGTAAACACAGAAATTGGCGTTTTGTTGATACCGTAAAGTGCTTGATGTTGATGAACAAAAAATTAACATTCCTATGATTGGGCGTGAAACTTTCAATATTTATCTGCAGTTGTTGTTTAATGCAATAAGAAATTTTCTACCAATAATACTATTTCAGGAACTACTTTAAAATTTTCCTTAGAAGTATCTATTTACATGATTGCTTGAGAATATCTCAAGTGGCAAAAGACAGAAATAGGCATTTGTGGGCACAATAAAGTACTTGACTCAGGTGAACACAATTAATGTTCCTATGCTTTGGCGTATTCGTGAAACTTTCACAGTTTATCTGTAGTTGTTTAATGCAATAGGGTTTTATCAACCAATATTACATCTTCTTTTTATGATCATAACTCATATATTAAGATTGAAATTTGAACTCGGTGCAGTTATAGTGAAGAGATTCTCTTACTCTGTTACTTTTCATCTGTTGATAAGTAAGTTCTTTTAACAAGTCACTGATAAGAATGTTCTTATTTATATTAAGTTGAAAGTAGCAAATACACTTATAATGTGGAGCAATTCATTTATTCTGAATTTTCCTGTTTAAGAAAGGTGGCATTGATCTAAGTGGGAACAACGTAATCCTTTACTAATCAGTGGTAAAGGCAGTTTTTATATAAATGATATCCCACTTTCTGAATCACATTTTCATTGGCAGAAGATAAGATTTTAGAAGTTGAAGTCTTCCTTAAAAGCCATCCGTGTAAGGTTGCTAATTCTGCAATTGTCCTTTTTTACAATGGGAAGGTTAATACAATTTTTTCTTACTTTTTTTTTTTGAAACATAAGCTGGGACGGAGGGAACATATACATATATATACATACATACATACATACATACATACATACATACATACATACGTACGTACATATATGTATACGTACATACATACGTACGTACGTACATACATACATACATACATACATACATACATACATACATACATACATACATACATATACATGCATACATATATATATATATATATATATATATATATATATATATATATATATATATATATATATATATATGCAAACTGATAAAGGGTATATGGAAGGAAATGCGATTTACATCATCTTGTATGAGATGGCTATCATGTCGATTTTAGATTTGGCCCTACCATGCAAGGGGAAGATATGCACTGAAAACCTTCGTCATTGTGTAAATTATCAATATGTCTGTTGTTATTTAAGAAATAAGTTGGCGCATACCATTGAACTATATTTTAGACTTCGATTTACACTTTTCTTCCGAAATTAAATATACAAGTCCCCCGATGACTTATTTGATCTTATCTTATTTTAAACATTTGTAGGTGGAATTTTATTTCAGTGATGTAAATTTGGCTACTACTGATCATTTAATGCGGTTCATCAGCAAAGACCCCGAAGGATATGGTATGATATTCTCTACTTTCAACCATTACTGTGTGGCTTTGATGTTTTGTCATTTTTTTGTGCAGTTATTGTTGTCAGTTGATTAATTTAAATATTAATTTGAGAAATGGAAGTTTCTTGCAACACACAATTGGTCATGGAGCAGTAAATATAAATTGTTAAATCTTTATTTGATACTAGCCGATGTTTGTGTGAAGCTGTAAACAGGACTACTTCGGTTATCTCTCCCCATACGCCCAGTTATATGTAGGGATGGCAATTTATTCGAACCCGGCATCTATCCGGCCCGAAAAGAGCGGGTTTGGTAAGCTAATTTCAAAACCTGACGGGTTCGGATCCGGGTTCTGTATGAGCTGAAGACCCGTTCTGACCCGACCCGAAGGATGCAGCAGTATTCATTTTATTTGCTGTCAAACCCCTTGAAGTCTCCCTAATCTCAATAGTTACCCCAATGGCCCAATATATAAACTAAAATCTAGGCTGGACAATCCACTATCCCCAAATAGTTTTTGACAGCCTTCTTGCCCAGTCTCTCTCCTCACTCTATCTCGTCTTCTTCATCCTTCCTAGCAAACATCGCCTCCAGTATTTCTCCTCACATCCTTAAGAGAATGAATTGATCTTTATAGGTTGTTAAAAAGCAGATCTTAAGGGACGACCTTTTTTCGATGTTTTATTTTCTTTTTTCTTCATCTTTTTTATTAATCTTAAAGTTTCCAATTAGGTTGCTGGTTTCAATGGAAAAAATGAGGTTTCAAAGGTGTAAGCTTCATCTGGAGTTGAGCAATAAGGTCTTTTCAACATTAGGGAAATTATTGTTGATGTTTTCATTCAATCTGTAAACCCCTGTACTTCTCCATTTTTGAGATTGGTCATTTAATTTGGGAAGTCACAGCGTTAATTTCTGCACACATAATCAGCAGGTAAACAAGGGATTTGGTAAGCTTCGGGTCGGGTCGGATCAAATACAGGTTTTACCATTTTCGGGGCGGGACGGGCTCGGTAATTACACTCTCTGATGCGGTCGGGTTCGGTTTAGTGAAAACCCTACCCGTTGCCATCCCTAGTTATATGAGAATATATCCAATTATTGCTTGTTTTCTTTCCAGAAAATACAATATGGGGCTTCATAAAAGTTGTTTAGATGGGAAAAATACCCAAAAGAAAGTTATTGCTGTCCAATTATACTATTTTATTTTATACTTTATGAGATATTACAACCCAATCTCGAGTGAGTGGGAGGGATACTCGTATAGCAGGGTCAAAAATTTAAGTTTTAATTCTTTTTTAATAAATATTATTTCATGATTTTGATCAAATCAAAAGCTATTTTTCTAATTCTAAGCATTATAAATATAAATAGACAATAATATTGAAAATTGATTTCTTATAAAAGATATTCATTAGGTTCTTTAATTAAACTATCGGGAACTGAGAGCATCATTACATCTGATATGAGATGAACTGAGCTGCTCCTTCCAACAGTCATCTACTAAACCTTAGTATTGCTGTTAAACATTATGTTGTAATTACAAATAATATAGAGGTTGAATTATCTGTTATCTAGCTTAACTCTCTGTTTACCTAAATCCAGCAAGCTAAAGGCTTTGTCTCACATGTCTGTAATTTGAAGACTACCTATCCAAAGACATAAAAACAAAAAGACTCAGATGTTTCTGGGATCATGCCATTTGTCATTAAGTCCTCAAATACCATACGACTAGGTAGTTGTGTATGAGGACGTGACTACTTGTAGCATGCTAATACTAGTGCGAGGTGTTGACCCTTTTTCTTCTTCTGCATGTGTTCTTCATGCATCAAACACAATGGAGCAATGGTACTTTGAAAATCACTATTTCTAAATTTAGGTTGTAAACATGGTAAGTGATATTTCCTTATGAATAACCATTTCTATATTTAGTTCAAACCTTTTGTCCATCTCATTTACAGTGCCAATATCTGTGGTTGCATCTTTTAAGAAGATCAAAGCTCTCATGAGTAGCATTTCCCAGCTTGCTAATATCCTGAGGAACTCAACTAAGCTTGTGAGTTTTCACAGAAACTCTTGTTTGGCCATCTTCATTCTCTTGAGTAGTGCATCTTCTTGTGTTACTCGGTGTAAGCTTTTACTGTATACCAGCTTATATTCCTGTTGTGTTGTTTTAGGTTGTTAGTGAGGATGGAAAGAAAGTTAGGCGCCAACAGCCCCTGACTCACTCAGATATGGAAGAGTTACAGGTAAAATGCATGCTTGAGGTGGTCTTAGATCATTATGTGGAAGTCTGCTTTCATTTATCCTTTTAGTATTTCATACGCCCTCCATTACACTTAAAAGAGTTTCTCTCTTTGACTACAAAGTGTACCACTCAAAGAGTGCTTCTTTGATTATTGAACCGACCTAAAAATTCCGTCCCCCCCCCCCTAAAATATACTCCCTCCGTCCCATATTAGCGTGGACCAAAATTTTTGGCACACAAATTAAGGAAAAGTAAGAGAGATAAATAGTGGAAGGAGGTGTTTGTGAGTATGAAAAATTAAATAGGAGAGAGAATGAGTGGGAGGAATAGTAAGTTGATTGGTGTTGTGAGTGAAAAAGTAAAGTAGGAGAGAGAATGAGTGGGTGGAATAGTAAAGATTCTTTGCCATTTTTGGCAGTCCACACTAATATGGGACTGACCAAAAGGGAAATAAATCCACACTAATCTGGGACGGAGGGAGTATATTTCTGGGTATTCTGCTCTAATAATCAATGGGAAGGTAGTTGCATGCTCCTTAGGATGTTACATTTTTTTATTTTTCAGCATATTGACTACTTGAATGGAATTAAAGGAATATGATATTTCTGAATCAGATTCACAGCCTTCAGTATTGCATATTTATGTTGGTCTGTAGGCTCGAATAGTTGTTGCTGAAAATTTGCCAGAGGACCATTGCCACCAGAACCTAATGAAAATTTTCTCAGCTGTTGGAAGGTATCTGTCTTCCTGTGTTTGAATCCTTGTGATGGAATACTTATGTAGAAAATAGGTAGAACATATTGGTTTGTAATCTGATCCTCTAAAATGGTTCTTCATCAGTGTAAAGATGATCCGTACCTGTCAGCCTCAAGCTTCCAGTGGTGGGGCATCTTCAGCAACCCGAGCAGCAAAAGGAGATGGCATGCTCCTCAACAAGGTATCGTTTTGTTACTTATGTATTAGAAGTTGATCCTTGATAGATTCATTTGATCTTTTGTGAGACATTCTATTAATTACTTTGGCCAATATGTGAGGCAGCTCAGTGGAACTAGAGAAAAAGTGCTTATGCACATGGGTAGTTCATTGGATATATGGCATTTAGGATTACCATTTTTTTTTAACAATGATGTTCTCTACTCCCTTTCCACTGCCCATGTGGTGCGAACCTGCAATCACATGCAGGTGGAACTGCGCCATACCCACTTGGCCAACTCTTTATCTCAGATTATCAGAAATTTGTATTGAAGGATATTCTTATGCCTCTTATTATAAAATTTTCCTCTTAGGATTTTTGGGATTAAGATTTGTACTATTGTACCCTTTGATTTAACTTGATTAAAGGGACTCAAGCTGCTTTTTTGTTTTCAAATTCTTTTAATGGTACAATTGGAAAGCGATAAATAAGTGACTTTCTTTCATATATCTCCCAGTCATAAGTGATTTTTTTTTTAAGATCGGAGGGATTACTTCCGAGTGTAGTAGATTGTCACTTTGAATGCTTTACATTATGTTTTTGTAATTTCCAAATTCGATATGGTCGTTGATGGAATTGGTAAGATTGACATTGTATTTGATGAATTGAGCCCTTGTCATTGGTGATCACTCACAGGGGCAGACTTCTCCCTGCTCTTTCTCCTCAGCCACCCTTCCTGTGTGAACTCATAAGGCAGGTTTTTGAGCCTAGCCTTCCAACAATAAGATCACTTGATTGTAGCAAATATTGTTTCTGCCACCTAAAATATTTGTCTAATCATGGTTATTTAATTGACATTTTCATTCTTTCTTTCTCTTGTCCACTGTGTGGGGTGGGGGGGAGGGGAAGAAGGGGTTTCATGGTGCAAGAGAACCAACAATGCAATCAAAGAAGAGAGCTGAGAAACTTGGCTAAAAAAGTCAACATTGAGCAGCTGTTGTAAAGTTAACCAAATGGCCCCCACATTCCTTTAGAAAAAATGCCCGAAATCCTTGTTACGTATTTGTGCATAATAATATATCTCCAGACTGAAACTGACATATTACTTAAATACACTACATAAGTTTTAAAAGATTCTCCAATGCAGTGCCTTACTGGAAAAATGCTCCCTCAGCATCATATATATTGACCATCATCTCACATTTCTAGAATTCCTAATAAATGTTCCAACTACCATTATAATTTTTGCACTTCCATTTGTACCCTCTAGGATTACTGATAAATTCCCCAACCACCCTTATCTAATATATGAACCTCCAGTTGTACACTTTGTTTCAAGGTATTGGAATCAGCTAGTCCCAAGTTAATTAAGTGATACTCTGTACTTAATATAGTCAGACTTTAGTACGTTATAACCATATAGTCAGACTTTAGTACGTTATATACATTGGATTCTAATTGGCCAATAACTTTTAGAGTTTAAAAGGGGGAAATTGGCCAATATCTATGAGACTGGGTAAGTAGCATTTTGAACAATTATACTAGGACGTACTAGAGTCATAGTAAATAAAAGTGATCGCCTCTCTCGCCTCAGGCTAGAGGGGAGAGGTCGTCGCTTCCTAACCCCAGGCAAGGCGATGTGGCAAAGGCGAGCTCAGGCAGTTGCCTTACCTCTCCTTTTCCTTGCCTCACCTTTAGACTGTAAAAGGTCCCTCTCGGCCGTTTCTTGCCTTTTGCTTTTAATAACTATGACTAGATTATGCATAGACCAGTTACTTTCTACCTTAATTCTCTTCCGTAAACCCTCTCTCATGCATGTATGTCTATGGTTCCAATGGTTATTGCTTGTGTACTTCATCAAATTGGTTTGTGTTTGCTGTGCAAAAATTTAAAATCAAATTAAAATGAAAACGAGCTTGCTCTTGATTTGTATTTTCATACTTTCTTCTGTTAACTGGTCTTTTACGTTACTTGACTCATTACCGAACTAACAGAAACCTTTTAAGCAATTCAGTGTGCCTTTGATGGGCTTCAGTATGTAGGTTATTTCACCTTCTCCCACCTTTATACATCAAATGCTCAACCTGATAGTTCTAATCCTTAATGGAATTACCGCATGTTTTGAAGATTATGATATAGATTTCATTCCAGATTTATTTCTGTTTATCATTTCTCCAGTTCTTGTCTTTTTTATATGCTTGTGCAAGATCTATGATCTTGGATATCTTAGCAATATATTAATCTCATCATTACTGTTTTATGTAGTTGCATGCATTTGTGGAATATGAGTCGGTTGAAGTGGCTGAGAAAGCAGTAAGTTCCATTCTTTTCTTGTTTGATGCTTATATGCTTTCATCAAGAATTGTCAAGGGCTAAATTATGTTACCGTTTTACAGGTTGTGGAGCTAAATGATGAGAGTAACTGGAGGGATGGACTGAGAGTTCGTTTACTGCACAAGCGCACAGTATGTTCAGAGTTTTATTTCATTTTCATTTTTACTAGTTGAGTGCAACCTTGTGTCTATGCTACTACATTACTAACATTAGACTAGCCCACTGGCTTAATCATTGTTGTTAAGTAAAAAGGAAATGATACCTGCCCCGAGACATTATTTTAATACAGATTAGTCGCTCATGATATTGATTGCTTAGTCACTCCAGCAGACAGCATTATTCTTCAGCATTCCGAAATCTATTCCATGTTTGTTCAACTTTGGAGAGCAACCTCCGTCCCCTCGAATAGGGGAAAGGAAAAGATTGGGCCATGGACTATAGGATCCTTGGATTCATAATTCCACAGAAACCATCGCTCAACATTACCCATGCCTGTCCGCTCTTATACCCAAATATATACGACTAAAATTACTCTTATACCTAGGTATACGAGTATTTTTTTCACAAATTTTCACCTTTTCTTAAAAATAATAATAAAATCTCATTTTATTAAACAAGTCACTCCTATACCTTAAGATATTTGACTCAAGTTACTCTTATACCTAGGTATAAGAGTATTTTTTTCACAATTTTTCACATTTTCTTAAAACATAATAAAATCCTCTCCTATACCTAAAGGTATAAGACTAGAATTCTTCTTATACCTAGGTATAAGAGTAATTTGTTCCCTTCAAATTGTGAAAAAAATATTCTTATACCTAGGTATAAGAGTATTTTTTTAAAAAAAATATTGTGAAAAAAATGTTACCAAAATCAAAATTGAGCAATGAAATACTACCAAAATCAAAATTGAGCAATGAAATACTACCAAAATCAAAATTGAGCTTGTAAAGTGATTGGAAAGGAAAGGTATTGGGGATGAAGAGGATACGCACCTCAATACCGAGGGAGTGAAGGCGCTGAGACAACGACGGTGCTTCATCGCTGGAAGCGGTTGTGATATGAAGGGTTTTGGGTTTTTATGAAATTTTGATCTGAGTCTCTATTTCTGTGTGGGCTTTTGGATCTCGCCTGGGCTTTTATGGAGAATGGTTTGGGGGTGAGGGAGCCTCATGGAATTATTCCGAAAAGATACCTGCCCCAAGACACTATTTTAATACATATTAGTTTTTTTTTTTTTTCTGCAGTTGATCTATTTGTTGGTGCTAATGTGCTATTAATGAGATCTCTCCTTCATCCTTCTTTCTGAATCCAAAAGATTCGCTTTTCAACAAGGCCTCTTCTAAATAAGAGGAAGGAAAAATATTGCCACCACCAACACCAGAACCAAAAATCAAATAATCTGACACATTACTGATTCAGATTCGATTTTTCCTGCTATTAATATGTGTCACTGTGTTGGTGGTATTAATGAGATCCCTCACCCGTTGGTCCTTCCCAAATGCCACAGAACTGCCATTTATTAAAAGCCGCTTGTCAATCTTCTTTCTCTCCTGTCTTTTCAGCTTCCTTTTTATCAGCCATCACTCAATCCTTTTTTCCTGTTAACCAGCACCAAAAAAATTATCCCTCTTTCTACTTTCTACTTTCTACTTTCTACTTTCTACTTTCTACTTTCTACTTTCTACTTTCTACTTTCTACTTTCTACATACATGTTCACCTAGATATATAGTTATGTTTATTTTCCTTCAATTTATGCCAACTTCTTTCTTTCCTTCAATTGATGTGTATAAATGAAACACTTAGATGACAGAATGAAATTAAAATAGTACTCCCTCCGTTCCGGTCCCAAAATGAATGTCCAATTTTTTTTTTCAAATTTTCTCTTGATCAAGAGCAAATTTGAAATTTTTTTGGACATTCATTTTGGGACAGAGGTAGTAGCAGACAAGACCCAAAAATAATGAATTTCATTGTTAATTGTGCGAGAAAATAAAAGAAAATATTTCAGAATGCTGGGTCTATCCGGTGTCTATCAAGTCATTTCTTCAGATTTTCATTCAAAGGCTTCGGAAGGCAAAGGCTGCCGGATTTTTGGGAATGTGGCATGTTTGGTAACTTGTGGTGGTGTCTCTAAATGAACTCGAGGATCCTAGGATCAATCGTGCCCAGGAGGATGTCTGGGATAGATTTTGGCTTCTTTATGAGCCTCGGAGGGTGGGTTTGTGCCTATTGAGGTGTTCCCCTTCCCTACTTCTAGTAGTTTTTGACATTGATAGATTCACACTTCCTAACAGGATTACAGGAGCATGAATAGTATGTGTATTGTGTACGAATGAATGCTAAGAAGCAATCATAAAATAAAATTAAAATGTACCCCTTACAGATTTTCACTTCACCTTACAGATTTTCACTTCATAATGAGTGCATGTACTTATTTTTTCTCTTTGAATATTTTTGACCTACTAGAATTATATTTTTCTATTTACTTTGTTTTGATTAGTCATCTAAGCTGTGTTATACATGCTTGTTTCCTTTATAATAAAAAACCTGCTCAGGCACGAGGAAAGAAAGCAGGGCATGAGGGTGAAGCCCACAGGAAGGAAGATGGAGCGTCTACTTCAGAACAACATGAGGTTAATGATAAGCATATAGAAGATTCTTCTGAAGAAACAAATGCTCGGTCGCATGAGCACGCAGTAAGTGCCCTCAGATTGCAGTCTATTTTAATCTACTCTACCATTAGTTTCCTGGGCCATTCTTACGTAAGTATCCACTTTGTAAACTATTTTTTGGATATCCCTTTAACCAAATTATCCTTGGTTGATTACTCCTTTATCAATGGGTTCACCACCATATGGCCAACTTGCGGGAATCCACACTATTATTTTATGGAGGCAATTCACTTTTCTAAATTTTTGTGCTGAGCCAAGCAGAAGTTTTATTTTGTAACCGAGGAGTATGTTTTATTTCTTGTCTGATGCCTGCCTGAGAAAGCTGCTTGGATTACTTTAATGGTGGTCTAGAGTCCTTGACAGAGTCCTAATTTTAACTTTGCTTGGACAGGGGGAAGAGCACGCCAACGAAAAGGAGGGGGGACAAAATAAGAAGAGGAGTCGTGGTCGGGGAAAGGGACGTGGGAGATCTCAATACCATCATCAGCAGAACAACCATCGTGGGACCCATGTTGGAACTCCACCTTCAAATAATCTTCTTTTCATGGAGCAGCCTATCCTAGCCAAGCAACCTCCAGGGCCTCGCATGCCTGATGGCACTAGGGGATTTTCAAGGGGCAGAGGAAAGCCACTCTCTCTTACACTACAATAACAACTTCTTACTTCACATTGGTTTTCTTAACTGAGCAGGTGTTTGTCAGTTGGAAAATGTGTCAAATATTTGATGGCTGGTTTTGAATTGAGGCTGTCAATCGATCCATTCTGGTTGTTGGTCTTAGGAGATCGGCTGAGAAGTTGGATGGGGATAGTTTTCTGTGGTATGATGATGAAAATGTAAGGATCTGCAGAAAGAAAACAACTGTGGTTTTGTTATATATCCCTTTCTATACCCCCGCCCCCCTTAGTAGTCTTTTGTCAATGTAGAATGTGAAATGAAAACCTTGGCTTGGGGGATCACATATACCTACATACATATATATGAATATAAACAATCAGCTGTGTCATAGAACTCATCAACATTGCACGCAAATATCTCGTCTCTCATCTTACGAACACTTGTTCCAGATGGCTGCAAAAAAAATACAAAATGGGTCAATGTGAAAATTGAGTGATTTTCTGGTACAACCCAAGGACTAATCCTGTGAAGTCCCCTTTATCTACTTAATCCGAGGTTGTCAGTTATAATGCTGCATTTGCATTCCAATTTGGAAGAACGGCCAACCTTTATCCAATTCTTGAAAAAAAAATATGTTGATGAACACATACATTGCAAATGGTTAAAAGTTTAAGCAAACTGCAAACATAAAATAGTAATATAATACAAACAACAATGGGATTGTTACAAAGTTTTACTGCTAGTTTTACATTCTCGGAGAGGGAAAACATAAGATTTCAACTTTGATTGCACAAGTTGTTACCAATGGTAAAATCAGCATCATGAGCTCACCACTTGATAAGAAAATGTACTTGAGTTCTCGCACGAGGCAGTGCCTCTAAAATAGAAGCTGGCCTGAATCTTGAACTTTATTTGAAGCATCATGAGAATTCGCAAGAGGGTATGAATGCGTTCGAGTGTGAATGTTTTATGAATCCATAAGCCGGTCCATTAATAACTTGACCACAGCAGCAGCATCAATGGTAACTGCCACCTTCACTGTTGGTTTACCGCACCATTCTGTAACTTCACCAAACCTGATTTTTTGTAACAACAGGGATCAATGATGGTTACAACACAGTTATGCTAATGTATGTCTATGAGCATTCGTTAGATCAATAGAAGATTGGTACGCAAGAAAACTAATTTGAATGGCTTTGATGAAAATGGTGTATTTTTTCCTTTGGCAAAAATAACATTTGGCCACCCAACTTTGCCATATTGTTCACATAGGTCATCAAAAGTTCCAAAATATTCAACCTCACTCAACCAACAAAAAGTATAAAAACAACCCCAGAAGTGGATGCCATTTGCTTTCTCAATTCACCAATTTGCCCTCTTTTAAGGCATGGCATGCACAGATGCTTTTTAACACAGACACTGTCACTATTAAACACTCACACTGACACTTTGAAATAATAGCATCGACACTTGCGAGAAACTCGTTTTTCCTATTGCTGAAAAAAAAACTGGGTTTTCATAAGACCAACTAAATATTTAAAGACTTCTAATGATTTTATCTAATTTTCAATTTATTTGGGTAAATCACATTTTTATCCATCCAACTATCCCAAGTTCTCAAAAACCTATCGATGTAACCAACCATATATCAAAGTTTTGGGTAAATGTCAAAAAGCCATTGTTTGTTAGTTGTCCATCGAAAACTTAACCGCCCACTGGTTGATCTTCAAAAACATAATGAGCCACCTGACGTGGCATCGTTCATGGACAACGATGTTCAATGACGTATCCGCAGCAACCAAGCAAGGCCGTATGTTTTAGTCAACTGTCATTTTTTCAACTAAAAATAAATAAAATGAGGATAAATTGGAAAGTAGAGTTCATTTTGCAAGCTTCATCGTCTAATAATTTGAATTTCGGCTTGAATGAATCTCTCTCGATAATCTGGTTGGATAAGATATTGTTTAAAAGGGCTTTGTTATACTCGTTAACAAGGAGAATGCCCTTGATTTTGGTTTAATGGGTCACTTTTTCCTTTTTGTTGCAAATATGAAAAAATGATCATGAACCCTAATTTTCAGTTTTGATGAAAAAATGTCCGGTGGCTAGAAGACATGGGCGTGTCTGGTTGTTGTGTGATGCGCCATATAGCAACATGGTCCATGCATGACGCTACATCAGAAGGTCTGTTAAGTTTTTTACGGACACATCGTACACAAGGTTGATTCTTTTACGGATAGCTAACAGACTGGCTTTTTGGACTTTTTACATAAATATATTTTTCGAGACCTTGGTAATTAGAGGATAGGTCAGTATTCCATCAACCCTAAATTCTAAAAGCTTACTTTCTTAAACAAGACTATCCAAGTGGAACATCCCAAATAAAAAAGTAAGAATCTTTGATCACAACATATGGACAATCTCTGAGGGTTAGTAAACCACTGATTTCAATCTCAATTTTTTGCAAATTTGTCACTTTGAGGTGAATGAGCACAGATGATGATTGGGTGCTGCAAGGTTGAACAATTCCTCAATGAGAATGATTTCTTTAGATCTAGTAGTAATTGTTGTTGGATTAAGGAGCCTGTTGTACTGTACAATTGGCCCACAATATTGGTTGTAAGGGGGATGGGCCCCTTAACAATTCTTGTGTTCTTTAGTGTTTTTCATTTTTCTTATTATTGATAGTGCAGTTTAGTTCTTAACAATTGCTTGTGTAACTGTGTAAGTTTCCACTATCTACGCTTACGATTCAACAACACACAAAAGTGTTGGTATTTGAGTAGTATAAATCAACCAAATCAAAAAACATAAGCTATCTCCAAGAAAATAGTAATAGATTGAAGAAGACTTGCACCTTTTCTGGTTGTTAAAAAATAATGTGAGGCCCCTTGTGATGCCAACTGTCTGGACTCTGACAACACCCTCCATGTAAGTGAGCAATGAAGGATTAACAGCTGCTAGAATTGTTGCTGGATCATGAAGATAAACACCTACAAGACGTCCAAAATTAGTATCAACAGATGAAGTGAATAAGTCCCAACAACTCATAAGGTTCCTTTGTACGAGACAAACCTTTTATATTGTAAGCATGATGATGGTAGGAAAAATACACATCTAAGATCTTGCAAAGATACTGAGCAAGTTTTCCACTTGACTCTGCTAGTTTATCTCGATCAGCATCTGCAAATGCACATGTAACGGTAAATATTAGATGTTTAAAATGAGATAAAAAAAATGGCAATTATAACAATGCAGGTTAACTAATTTATTTTTTCTTCTCTTTTTAGACTTTGTCTGGTAGCAGAGAGTAGAGACGAAAACCAAGTAGATCGCAAATGTGGCCTAAAATTGTCTCTTTTGTTTTTTGATGTATTCAATTTCATTGCCAATATACAAGCTTTTTCACAATAAGATTATATGTAATCTAGATGAACTTTGTCTCTGCATAAAGGAATATAGGTAATCAACTTCATCATTTCGCTGCACCCTGAGAGCAGATCAAGATGACGATGTTTTGTTGGTATGGTCCTTCACTCTTGAGCAGTTTAGTTGGAACTCAAGAGGTAGCATTTGATTATTTGGGGAACAATTAACAGCAGTCCGAGGTTCTACTTCCTCTGTCCCAAAATGAATGTCCAGAAAATTTTCAAATTTGCTCTTGATCAAGAACAAATTTAAAAATTAAATAAAAAATTGGACATTCATTTTGGGACAGGGGTAGTAAAATAGATTAAGTAAACAGGATGCTCAAAGGAAAATTGACGAGTGTGTGCTCAGAGTACGTAAGACCCGTTCAAACAAGCTTGTTATGATAAACATCATACATAGAAAAGTACTAGAGTCCCATTTGTACCCTTCTTACAAACTGTGGAGATGAATTACACAAGCAAGAATATGAGAGAAAAGAACCCATTGAGATAGAAATAATAATCAGCCCATCCTCCTATGAAATTTGAACACGAACAAATCATTTCTATAATATATGCCTAATCATTTTACAACGAAATTAATCATGTCTCTTTTAGATGGCTAAATCAATTATCAAAAAGGGAATTTACGTGTCAGTTCTAATCCATACAAAAATATACAAGAACATAAATGGATATATGTCAGGAAGAATGTTCTTTAAACATAATTTTCACACGGGTGTTCGGAAAAACTATAAACAAGAAAGGTATTGGAAACTTAACTAAGGTCTATCTTGCCATCATATTTATTCCAAAAAATAAAATAAAATGAAGTGTCACGATCCTTCAAAAGAATATATGTAGCTGCTTAAACATTTTGAATAAGCATCATCTAAACTTGTTTAGTTTTCAGCAGCATAGCATATTTGGGTATTACCTGTCAAAATGACTTGATGAGTAACATTTATCCCGACAGCCAGAACATTAGCCCCGCTCGTGAATACAAGATCTGCAGCATCTGGATCACCAAAAATCTGCTTGTTCAAATAGCAGCAGAAAGAACAGTAAGAAATTGAGATTATTAGGCCCAATAATACAATCCAAAAGTAGCTGCAATTGTTTAGGCATTCTTGAAGCAACTGGCTCTAAGTGAAAAGGTCCATTAATGATTAACTAGGTTAACGCGAGGCCAAATAAAAAAATGCAGTCATCAAATTTTTTATTTTATTTTGATTTGAATAAATTAAGCTAGAAGTGTAAAATATAAAGAAGGACAAACAATCCAACAAATTAAGAACATGGAACAGCAAGAAGATACAAAGAACCCAAAGAAATCAAAGCAGTCCAATTTATGCTGTCTCCAATTAAAGAATCCAACAGGGAACACTCTCCCCTATCCGATGTCTAAAGCAAATCTAAAAGCCAACTTATCTCACCAGAAGCATCTCTGGCATCAGAGTCACTGACAACGCATGATCACTAAAGATTACGGAGTTCTTTTCTATCCAAATGCCAAGGACAGGAAACACCAAACAGTGCTAGAAGCCTAGAATGCAACTAAAGAAAAGGATATTTTTTTCGCAAAATTTTGGAATAGAATTCGCCTACATGGATCCACACCGAATAGGGAAAAAATGGGCATATTGATATTGATTCAATGATTCCAACTGGAAAATCATAAGATTAAAATAAGGTTTCATTGTATTTATTACAGAAAGAAGCAAGACTAACCAGGCCTCCCAGCCACCCAAAAGACTATGGCATAGGACAGCACCTCCAGAATGGAGAAACAAATAATTATGAGATCCGGAGGAGATCTTACATTAACACAATCTTGACGAACTTTCTTGTTGGCCTACGCTTTTGCAACATGTGACTAGCGTTGAGATTATTAAGAACCACAGACCAAACAAAAGCTCTAATCTTGATGGGGACCCGAGTCTTCCATACAAAGGAAGGCAGAGGAAATGGACTGATTTAGAGGCGAACCAAATGCAATAAAAATGAATGACATGAAATCATTGATGGCTTAGATTAATTACTACATTCAACGATAGTGAAACAGAACCTGTTTATTCTGGACTTCTAATTTCAACATGCATGAACTCAATACTCAGAGCAGCTATTAGCCTGGAAGGCAATACTGGTCAAACCCGAAACATGTGCTTCTACCTACATTACATATCACTTCTTACAACAGTTTTGCCTAATAAAAAAAACGACAACCTTATCTGGACAGTTCAATGAACCAAAATGAGCAAATGCCCTTTCACCAATTCCAACAGCTTACCCACTGCCATACATGTGCATGAATGTTGCATGCACGTACCTGTTCACATGCTCATGAATGAGACTTATCTACAACATCTACATTCCAAGCCCAACTTACCTACAACATCTACATTCCAAGCACAATGTGATGCCGAATCGCATGTGAGAATGACCAAAGTAGAGAGAAACTTCAAGTGAAATTATAGTTTCTGTGAGAAACTAATTTTCATTCATCAAAATTAAAAACTGTCCATCTCCCCATGACTCCCTACAACATATATACAGCCTACCATGATCTAGTAACTGTCAACCAGGGTTGCACGATTCGTAGTTCTTCCGATTCGAATTCGCGATTCACTCAATCCATGGAATCCGATACGTAGAGTATTACAATTATTGCGATTCGCGAATTCGCAATATTAGTACGTTTGATTTAAATAAATATTAAAAAAAAACATATATAATAATAATAGACTTACTTTTCATAGAAAACATTTTAATGTTCTATTTATTACATCACCGAAAATCTGCACTTACAAAAGTTGCATATCCATGACCTATTCGAATTTTTGGCAACTTTATCTTCTTCCTCTTTGTTAACATACTGAATGAAAGCCAGCAAAGGCTTTTCATCTTCACTTAACCTTTTCCTCTTCTTCCTCCTTGGAACATATCAATAGTTAATGGGCAGCATTCATTGCAACAATGCCTTTTCATATCTAGAGGATATTAATTACGAATTCAAAGAGGTTTTTCAAGGTATCGGAATACGAATCGAAGATTACGATTCGCGAATTCCAGCGTATCGATTCGGTATCGAATCGCGAATCGATACCTGCGAATCAATACGGATACGATGTCTAGATGAGAGTATCCTGCAACCCTGCTGTCAACTAATAATAAAGAAATAAAACAAATCCGAAAATACGAAATTAAAATTCCAAAAACAGTAAAATGACGTTCTGCAAGTCGTGTACGAATTTCAGACCATTCCGAGACAGTTACTTTTTGGACAAAATTACCTTGCATATCACATTACAATATGTTTCTCACCAGCAAACTCATACTTAGTGCACTTGAAAACTTAAGTAGGGACGGATTGTTTGGCATCACCAGTGACATAGAGAGCATTTGTGGTTACATGTTAAATAGCATGATCTACCCATTGTCATGCAAACGGCACAAAAAACCCTAGGTGCATACTCCTGTATGTACTACTCACTAGGCTGCGAGATTTCTCCACAATCATATTAGCACATTCACCGGATTCTAAAAGTATTGAAAACTCATTGGTAATGATAGTCATCATAAAGTGGAGGTTAGGCGAGGCAGTTGTTAACGGAACTTGTCTTATGGACGGAAAGGAAGAGAGAGAGAGTGAGAGAGAGAGAGGGAAAAGATGAAAACTTACTCCATTGGCATGGGTATTCTTTGGCAGTTGAGCTAACTGCCATTTGCATCTGAATTATACCCTATTTAGACACATGTATGGTGCCAGAAAAGAGAATTGTTATTCACCCCCACATGATTACTGAGTACCCCCGCACTGACATTTTTTACAATTATGCCATCGAAGAAAATGTCCACAATAACCCTCTATAGTCTTCTTCACATTCCCACCCCCAACCTTCTTCTCCTCTCCCATCACCGCCATACCCCAAATTTCCTCTCCCATGAAGGTACAACCCAATTAATGCAAATCAATACCCCTGTGTACTCTTCCTTCCTACCAGCAACTTGCTAAGAAATTGTTATGGACTATCCATTTCAAAACTCGCCATGAAGAGAGGTTTCTAGCTTTCAATTTTGAGAGGGAATATTCAACACCCAACACTTATTTGCAACTCCCACTGATTTTCAGACTTTCATTGATGACATTGAACTGTAATTTCGAACTTTAATTGCTTTGCAAGACAACAATGGAGATTAGAGGGAGGGTGCCGACTATGGAGAAGATGGGAGTGGTGCGGCTGTTATGTGGGTGTGATAATTTGCATTGTGAGTTGATGATGGAGAGGAGATGGAGGGGAGGCGGAGGAGTCGGCCTTGCGTTTAAGACGAAGAAGAAGAATCGCGGCTTTTCAATTGAGAGAAAAGAAGAGTGGGTGTCG
The DNA here is from genome assembly GCA_022495995.1 of Adenophora triphylla var. japonica. Classification (NCBI taxonomy): domain Eukaryota; kingdom Viridiplantae; phylum Streptophyta; class Magnoliopsida; order Asterales; family Campanulaceae; genus Adenophora; species Adenophora triphylla. Next base: position 188,423 of record JAFEMH010003783.1, read on the forward strand.
GGTTTTGAAAAAGAGGGAAGGAGAAAAATAGAGGTCTCTTGGATAGGGGAGTATGTGGAATGGAGAACTTACCGAAATTTATGGTGAAGGACAGGATGGAAGTGACGGCTAAAATGATGGAGACGTGGGGGTGTGTTTTTTAGGGCTTAAAAGGGTAAAAGGGGAAGAGTAATGGGTATGTCTTGTATTGAGTGTTTAATTTTTCAGATAAACTTAGTATTGCGGGGGTATTCAGTAATATTGCGGGGGCAACTAACAATTCTCGGCAGAAAAGGCATGGGTGCTTCTTGCAGGTCTTTAGCATGTGCAGTGTACAAGTCCCAATTGAGTGTCACTAAAAGCCCAGAATGGAACTCAATGGTTCACTTGCCTTTGTTGGTTTTCCTTCCTAACCAATACAGTACATCAAGTGCACACTTAAATATGCTTCAAGTGACTTAGGCAAGAAATGATACTGAAATTTTGCTGAAACATCATAATACAATTTTCCAAATTCGATGACACAGTAGATATAGCCTGTTCACCACTGAAAGAGAAATGAGCCACTTACATTCGCCTCGGTAGCAGGATTCACATTTCCATTAACAGCAAAAGCACCGCCAAGAAGAACAATCTGTCCAATGTTCTTGGAAAATGCAGGATCGAGTTGAATAGCCTGCGCCAAGATAAACCAATAGCATCAATGTCCACAAGCTCATCCGATATTCTCTTGAAAGTACGGCAATCTTACCAATGCAATGTTCGTAAGGGGGCCTAGGGCGACCACAGTGACTTCTCCTGGGTAAATGTTAGCTTGCTGGACAAGAAACTCAGCAGCTGACAGATCAATAGGCTTTCCTTTTGGTGGAGGGAAGTTTTGATTTCCAAGCCCATCCACACCATGGACAAAATCAGCAATGCGAAGTTTTGTACCTTTCTGTACATGAAACAAGTACAATGACATCATGTCAATTTTGACGTAAAGAATCATATAGTTGTAAGTAATAGATATTAGATATGCATGTGGGAGGCTGAAGTATTCAAGCAATGTATAATGAAAAACAATAACTGCATCTTTCCATTTTATTTAGTGCATGAAATAATAGAATTAGGCATGTCAGTTATGGTAAATTTGACATCAAAATGTCACTTTTTGGTCTTTCTATATAGTTCGAATAGATCAGAGGGTCTGAGAAAGGTGGCATCTATGGCTTTGCTGCTGTACATCCCTAATTGCTTGTGATTGAGCAAAAACTAGCTTCAATAGTACACTTGCTGTGGGAGTTTGGTTTACAGTCATCCAAATAAACATTGACAGAAAAAGACCCAACCCATATTCATGTATGAACTAAAATTAAAATCACAAAAGGCAGGACAAGTTCGGTTTCCGGTCCTATGATCTGAGGTAGAAACCTTTTAAAGTTATTAACCAGAATAAGAAATTCAAAAAAGAACATAACCGCAGATGAAATGAACCAAGTGTTACTGCATAAACAATGAAGCTGGGAGTTAGAGCAAATGAGGGGTATGCACCGTGATAGTGACGTGGGATCCTTCAGCAACTGGAATATCTGTCCTCCCTGCAACCTCCAACTAGACAAGGGGGTAAGGGCATGGATCAGTAGATAACTATAATTTTCAAAAAAATCATATCAAGAATCTGGTAATAATTGCTGTACAAACCATTCAATCTTATAGTTTAATAAAGAGACATATTTAACATGACCCAATTTCTCTTATAAAAAAACGTGACCCAATTTCCAAATGAAATTTGATGTGGACTAACTTGTTTCTTCAACACTTTTAAGAAACAAAAAAACATAATACTACTAACTAGCAAAAGTTGTACTCCCTTCATCATAAAATAAGAGTCTCATTTGACAGGACACATAGTTTTTGGATAGAGAATTGTTATTCACCCCCGCATTATTACTCAATGCCCCCGCACTACTAAGTTTACAACAAAAAATAAACATTCAACACTACACATACCACCATTATTCCTATTTTACCCCTTAATAAATACCAAACTAGTTCTTTATCCGACAACTGCACATCCCTCTTCTCCGGCCGATCATCTTCTTCTCCGGCCGAGCATCTTCTTCACAGTGACAGTGAACAGCTCGAGCTCTGGAACAGAGGAGGGCGGCGTTGACGGTTCCGGGGAGATTTGAAGTGGGAGAAACGGTTATTGCCGTCGCCGGAGAGAGAGAACAGTGACCGTGGAAGACGATTCTGGTTTGGGCTTGACCGGAGATGAACGGAAATGAGGTTTTGAAAGGTGGATTGGGTCGGCTTATTGACGGGAGAAAGAGATTTGAATGAGTGTTTAGGTTGAGAATCGATTGGGGAAGAAGGAGGAAGGTGATTTTGGAAACCAAACCCTAATTTTTTGGATCGAATCGCCATTTACTCCCTCTATCATCATCATCTTCAACAACAACAACAGCAATCGAGGGTTTAATCAATCGCTTGGATACCAAACGATCTTCTGCTTCTGTTCAAGAATCTGCAGCCAAAGCTGCTCTTAATCGTTTGCTTCCTACCCATGTTTCCAGCTTTCAATTCAAACTAGTTTCCAAGGTATTTTTGAATTTTAATTTCATCGTCATCTATCTTTCCCTTTTTCCCATTTCTGGTTTTAAAATTTAATTATTGTTAGGGTAATAAAGCAGGAAATAGTATCCTGGACTTTGCGTTGGCATATGACTTGAGTATAATGAACACTTGGTTCAAGAAGAGAGAATCTCACTTGGTGTCCTATAGGAGTGGAGGTAATGTGAGTCAGATTGACTTCTTCTTAGTAAGAAATACTTGTAGAAAGAGTTATACAGATTGCAAGGTTGTTCCGGGTGAGAGCACAGCAACTCAACATAGACTGGTGGTACTTGATTTTCGAAGTAAGAGAATTTCGAGGAAGAGAAAATCACAGGTAGACCCTAGAATCAAGTGGTGGAGACTTCAAGGAGAAAATCAACCGAAATTTGTAGCTAAGATGGTCGATACCGGTATTTGGGCGGATAATATGGAGGATATGGATATAGATTCGACTTGGACTAAGATGGTACATACCATAAAGGAGGTGGCGAAAGAAGTCCTTGGAGAATCTAAAGGAAATGGGCCACCAAGTAAGGACACATCATGGTGGAACGAGGAAGTAAAACAAGCAATAAAGGGCAAGCGAGAAAGCTACAAATTATTGGGGAAATGTAGGAGCGACGAGAACTATGAGAAGTATAAGGAAGCTAGAAGAGATGCTAAGAAAGCGGTAAGAGACGCAAAGAGCGAAGGTGAATCGAAACTTTATGATAAGTTGGATACAAAAGAAGGGGAAAAGGACATCTACGAGACTCGCTCGTATGAGGGATAAGAGGACACGAGATATTGGGACGGTTAAATGTGTGAAGGATGTAGACCAAAGAGTTTTAGTCGGGGATAAAGAGATAAAAGATAGATGGAGTTCGTACTTTGATAACTTGTTCAATGGCGATCAAGAGCAGGATGTTGGAGATTTAAATATCTCTTCGAGTATGGTTAATCGAGATTTTATGCGGAGAATTCGAAAGAGTGAAGTGGAAATGGCAATGAAAAAGATGAGATTGAAGAAAGCCGTTGGACCTGGATGGTATACCAATTGAGGTTTGGAGATGTTTCGGGAGAGGGAGTAGATTGGTTAACAACGCTATTTAACAAGATATGGAGAGTTAACACAATGCGATTGGAGTGGCGGAAGAGTACTCTGATCCCTTTGTATAAGAATAAAGGTGATGTCCAAGATTGTGCCAACTATCGGGGGATCAAACTAATGAGCCATACTATGAAACTTTGGGAAAGAGTAATTGTACAAAGGCTGAGAAAAATTGTGAATATTTCGAATAACCAATTTGGGTTTATGCCAGGAAGATCGACTATGGAGGCAATATATCTTATGAGACAAACCATGGAGAAATATCGGGATCAAAAGAAAGATTTGCATATGGTTTTCATTGATTTGGAGAAGGCGTATGATAAAGTGCCAAGAGAGGTACTTTGGTGGGCATTAGCAAAGAAGGGTGTTTCAAAGAAATATATTGATATTATCAAGGACATGTATAATGGAGTTAGTACTTGTGTACAGACTAGTGTTGGGAAGACTGAAGAGTTCCCTATAAAGATTGGAGTGCATCAAGGTTCCGCACTTAGCCCCTTTCTTTTTGCTTTGATAATGGACGAATTGTGAGGTCACCCAAGATGATATACCTAAAGTGTATGCTTTGTTCGCAGATGATATCGTGGCCGATTAATGAGACAAGAGAGGGTGTTGCAAGTAAATTGGAGTTGTGGAGACACACTTTGGAATCTCGAGGTTTTCGATTAAGCGAAGCAAGACCGAATATTTGGAGTGTAAGTTTAGCGAGTTGGAAGTACGGAGGCAGGGGCGGCCACATTTGATGGAAATATTATCCAAGCTTCTGAGTTTTTTCGCTATCTTGGATCCATTATCCAAAAGGATTGAGAATTAGATGGAGATGTGGCTCATAGGATTAAAGCAGGTTGGTTGAAGTGGAAGAGTGCTACGGGGTTTCTATGTGATCGTGGCATACCCAATAGATTAAAGGGAAAATTCTACCGCACGGCAATTAGGCGGCATTGCTTTACGGCACCGAATGTTGGGCCGTGAAACAAAGTGTCACGTGCATAAGATGAATGTGGCGGAGATGCGTATGCTTCGATGGATGTGCGGTCATACAAGAAAGGATCGATTGGGAATGAGGTGATCGGAGGTAAAGTAGGAGTTGCGCCCTCGAGGATAAAATGAGGGAAAATCGTCTACGGTGGTTTGGACATGTGAGAAGGAGACCGAGTGATGCACCGGTTAGGAGGCCGGAACAGTGGAGAAATGATAAAATGGCGAGGGGTAGGGGAAGACCCAAACAAACTTGGATTAGAGTAATTGAAAATGATATGAATTTACTTGGAGTGGATGAAAGTATGGTGTTGAAGAGGCCGGAGTGGAGGGCAAAAATCCAAGTGGGGGGTTGATTTTTTTTATTTTTTTTTACTTTTTTTTATTTTATTTTATTTTGTTTTATTTTATTTAATTTTATTTAATTTTATTATTATTTTATTATTATTTTTTATTTATTTATTTATTTTATTTTTTTTCACGATAACATATGAGGATTCATGTTAGCCGACCCCAAATTATTTTGGGACTAAGGCTTTGTTGTTGTTGTTGTTAGGGTAATAAAGTAATTTCAATTGATGACATTTTTTTGTAAATACTAATGCGGGGGTATTGAGTAAAACTGCGGGGGTGAATAACAATTCTCTTTTGGATAAACATGTAAATCAACTATTACAAGTTTGGGCCCACTAAGGAGGAGTATTTATCAAGGCTTAAAATGTGAACTTTCTGTGGCTGAAAATAGGGGCCACTATGAATGAGAGTGTTCACCAAAGGATACAAATGTAATCTCACTATGCTCAAAATGAAAAGTGCTGTAATAAAAACACTTAATTTGGGACATCCCAAAAAAGGGACACTTATTTTGGGACAGATGGAGTACATTTGTTTAACCAAGTAAAATGATGTTAACCATTTCTCCAAAAAATGGCCAACCGGAATATAGAAAGTCACAGTTCATTTTTTTTTCTCTGGGGAAAGAGAGAGAGCAATAAAAAAGGATAAAAAAGGGAGTAAAAAGGCTAAAATACGAAAATTGACCTAATAGAGACCGACAAAAAGCAACAATAGGTTACAACTCAAGGATCATAAATTTGGATCACACCGGCCATTGCAAGTGCCATATCATCATGATCCCACCATTCAAGATGATCCGATTTCATGATACTAGAAGAGTAACTCTAGTACTACTCATAAGCGATTCCGCATGGGTCGGCACTAAATCATCCAATAATGGAAGTAGAGAAGTTAGAAAGAGCAAAGAGATCATCAAAATTACCAAATGCAAGGCGTTGCGGGTGGCAAGAGTGGTGTAAACATTGCCAAAGATGGTAGTAAGTCCAATGACATCCACTTCCGGTGATTTTAATGCCACAAATATAGCCATTGCATCATCTGACATTTATTTCACCCACAAAAACAAAAATCATTGCATACCCAACTCAATTCACCCAATCTCAATCGGAGATTCCATTTCCATCGGAAAGGAATATTGAATTTAAGAACTGAACTTTGGTTCTTGGTGGAAGGGTGTGGGTGGGTTTTTAGGGAATCAGAGATTACAAAAAATAGATACTACACCTATGATCTATGCATAAATAAATTGGGAGGTAAAGAAACTTACCGATACCAGGATCGGTATCAATAATGATCTTCCTAGGTTCCGCCATGGGAAGAGATTTGAAGAGAGAATGGTGATGACGACAAAATGCAATTTCTTTCTCCAACGTAATTTTTTGGATCGCAACCGATGAAGAAACTCTTTTCCTTCTTTCCTTGACCGGAAAACCCTTCTCAGATTGATCAAGGTATTGCTTCGACAACTCGCCCTAAACCTGTTTGATCAAATGCCTCAACAATAAGAGCTCCTCCGTGTTGTCCTCTCCCTCTTCTGAAAATTGAAGCTAAATCTCTCACGTCACGTCACCTCACCTCAATTTACCCACTAGACTAGGTAAGAGTGCAAGAGTAAAGAGAATAATAAAACAGATGTTTCATAAATTATACAGCATTTAATTATATGAATGTTAATGCATTAATTTGTATTATATCAACGACTTTTTATATTTAAAATTTTCTTTAGGTTCAAATACTCCATCCATCCCACCAATTGCTTCACCATTTTTCTTGGGCACGGGAATTATGATAATGGGAGGGAAAAAAAATGTTGTGAGTGTAATTTGAAAATAGGAGAGAGAATTAGTGGAGGGAATAATAAATTATAATGGTGTTGTGAGTATTAAAATAATGTAGGAGAAAGAATGAGTGGAGGAAATAATAATATTTTATGTCCAAAAAAGGAAAGGTGAAGCTTCTAACGGGACGCCCTTTTGGGTAATTGGTGAAGCTTTTATTGGGACGGAGGGAGTATTAAGGTAAAAATTTCTTTAGGTTCAAATATTAAGGAGGGATGTTTTCATTATAAAATACTAGTCCATGTCCGTGTTCAAGGCCATATTTTTTTAAATTTTTTTTTTAAGAGCAAAATGGGAAAATGACAAAATAGTGAGGGCAAAATAGGAATTTTTGCCGTTAAAACTGTTCATTGAACAGTAGAAAGACCACCCTCATTTATACTATAGATAGAAAGTGTGATTCTGTTTTTTAAATAATCGACTTGGTGTTTTAAAGCCTAAACTCACTGTTTGTTTTAAGGCCTAAACTCGCTATTTTATTTTCTAGCTTAAACTCACTGTTTTAACGTCTAAACTCACTATTTTATTTTTTCGGTATTTTAAGGCCTAAACTCAATGTTTTAAGGTCTAAACTCGATATTTTTAAAAATGAAAGTGAGCTTTTTATAACTCACAGAGAAACAGATTTTTCCTAAAATTTACTTATAATAAAAAGGGGGTCGGTGGGTGTGAGAGGGAAATGAAGGAATGGCAGTAACTTTTTTCCCGTTAAATATTTAGCCATTAAGAACATCTTGTTACATAAAAAAAAAAAAAATTGGAAATCTTTTTGGGGGCTTAAATAGAAGAACACTTCAGCCCACTTTATTTTTCTCACCATAACTTTGGCTCTCTAATCTCTTTCTACTCTCTGATCTCTCTCTACTCTCTCTAAGTTCGTTAACTTCATTAAGTTTTCTTTGCAATTCAGTTCGAAATTCGTTAATTTTTGGACTTTCAATTCCTTTAAACTCCCAATTTTCAATCACAGTGGCACACAATGATCTGCCCTAAAGTTTCCAAGATGAGCTTTTTGATGGTATTTTTGGTGGTGCTATGACAGTGACGAATCTACACCAAAACATTTGGTGTTGCCTGTTCTTTACTAAAAAAAAAAAAAAATTGGCGCAAAACTAAAATTCAACCTAGTGCTTGCTTTATTTCTCGGAGTTACCGGGAAGAACCGATTCAACCTATTACCAAATACCAATGTTATCAAAAAAGCAATTAAGCTAAGTTAGTACAAATTAAAACACATCAACATCCAACACATACATCAATTATTCAAATATATTTCAAAATTTGAATAAAAAATAAATAATAATGAATCAAATAACCCAAAATATTCCAATCACAAACCAATCAATGAATCAATAATGTGCAAATTTATATTTCAAGCAATTTTAGATTTTTAGGGTTTACCTTTGGTTTGAGAGAATCTTCTTGGTTTGTTGAGGTGGTTGCGGATGGGGCGTCTCCTCGTCCATAATAGTCAGTTGGCGGTAGGGCTGTGAGGTAATGGTGGCTGGGCGCTCGGTGGTGGATCGGGAAGGAGAGGCCGAGAGAAGCTGTGACTGCGTCTGTTCTGTTCTTTCTTTTATTTTTGCTCTGTTCTTTTCTTTTTTTAATTGTGTTGACTTCTTCTATTTTTTAATAGCCTAGGTCAACTGGTCAAAAGGTTATTGTTATAGTATTTTTCTTTCTTTTTTAAATAAAAAAACAGGTCAAAACGACATCGTTTTGCAAAAAAAAAACTTTTTTTAACACCAGGCACCACTGTACATCCGCCCCTGGCTATGACTACAATATCCACAACATGTCGATGCCACCACCAAACCCCAACATGGCAATACCACCACCAAACTATGAACATCAAAATTTTGGGATGCTACCACCATATTTTCCACAACCTCCACCATAAATGGCATTTCCAACCCAAGAAAGTATTCAAGAAACACAACAAACAACATCACAAGGGTCAACGGTGCATAGGGCGGCACCGACCGGGGGGGGGGAACTTCAATCCGACGTATTTATGATTCATTTTGAGAAGATTTTGATTGGAAACGACAACATGAATTTTGGGCAAAATGCAACTATTGTTATAAGAAATATCCGTTTTAAAAAGGTGGGGGATATAATAAGTTGAAAGGCCACACGAATAGGAAGCATCCCGACAAAGTTGGAATGTGGAGTTCACAAACCCGACTATAAGGTTTACTCGTTCGCATGGTGCAGGTCATCTCAAACTTTGTTTAAATTTAATTTTAATTTTTAAGAAAAAAAGGTTTAAGTTTATTTGTGTCAAAGGTCTTTCATTTAGTTTTATTGCGGATAAAATATTTGAAATTTTTGCAAAAATGTATTTGAATCCATTCGCCCGTGGAATACTACGTACGTCAAACAGTCACACGTGATATTGAAAATTTTTTGGGGGGAATATATACTTGCTTTGTGCCAATAATTTGCTAAATTTTCCAATAGAAAACTCATTTTTATATGATTGTTACTTGCCATTGGATTAGCAAGTCATGGTAAATTGAAAAAAAATATTAATTGCATTTAGTGAGTTTGATGTTGAGCATAGTGTAATTAATATTGCAACTAAAATTCATAATATTTTACATGAGTATCAATTGGTTGAAAATATTTGTTCAATATCTTTTGACAATGCTAGTCCTAACACGGCTAGCTTACCGACTTTAATAACATATTGTCAACCGACAATTGGTGGTAAGTTTTTTCATGTTAACTTTATATGTCATATTTAAAATTTGTGTGTTCAAGATGGTTTAGCTTCTTTGACCCCTCATGTTGGACCTATTACAGATGCAGTCACTTATATTGTAAGATATATATCAATTGGATTAAATATTGCATATCAAAGAAGATAGAGCCCATTAGATTTACCAATGATGTTCAACACTGGTAAAATTTGACCTATAGATTATTATGTGCATCTTTACCTTATAAAAACATATTTGTGCATTTTTGCTAACTCAAAATTATGAAAAGGTGTTTTTTTTCTTATCAATGGGATACTTGCAATGGTTTAATGGAACTTTTGAGAGTTCATAAGGAAACGTTCGTTCTTTTATCGGGTTCGTATTATCCAACTTCAAAATTTGGTTATGGATCAATGTGTTTCAGTTTCATTTCTTTGTAGTATGTATGCTTTCATGTGATACTTTAGGATATTTCATTGTGTATCCTAATCTAGTTCATAATAATAAGAAAAGAAGATTAATACAAAATAAAAAAGATATACAACTAATCACCATATCAAACCAGCCGTATCATGACAAATCGATGTATGATAAGATTGAATCTTTACACTGCCTATCAAGTTGGCGCATGAAGATTATGATGCCCAACTTGCCAACAAGGAAGGGAAAATGTGCCGTCCCTAAGGCCTTTGTAAACAAGTATACGACCTGGTTTTTAGTGGATATTGAATGTGTTAAAACATCACAAGAATCAATGTGTTCCCTAACAAAATAGCAATCCAATTCCACGTGTTTGGTGTGCTCATAAAACACGGGATTATTGGCAATGTGACATGCGACTTGATTGTCACAGTAAAGTGGGTTGCTTGAACTTGCGGAGCCTCAATATCTTGAAGGCCTCTGCTGATGAACAAGACAGAATGAATTGCTTTTTGTGCGCCAGGAGACAGGAGCACCTCCAATGGGAAGAAAATATCTTGTGCTAGACCTCTGTGTCATATGACATCCGCCCCAATCAGCATCACACGATGCCTCAAGTAACAAATCACCATGGGAGGGAAAGAACAAAGCTTGACCAGCCGTGTTTTTAAGGAATCGTTGAACACACAAAGATGAGTTCAAATAAGTATGGGCTGTGAGAAATGAGCTTAGAATGTTGATCGCCTACTGCATGTCTAGTCATGTCACAGTTAAGTAAAGTAAGCGACTAATGAGTCCATGGTATTGTAGTGCATCTACTAGAGGACTCTCATAATCAACAGTAAGGTGCAAATTCTGCTCCATAGGAAATTTACTTGGCCGACCACCTTACATGACACTCTCCTCTAGTATGTCTAGCGTGTGTTTTTGTTATTTTGAAAATTCCATTAAGGGATCAAGAAACTTCTATTCCCATAATATATTTTAACAGTTTGAGGTTCTTTATGCTAAATTGTTCATTAAAGTTTGACTTCACACTAGAGATCTTGGAGATGTCATTACCAACGAGCAAAATGTCACCAACTTATATTAGCGCAACCACATATGTTCCATCCTTGTTATAGATGAAGGCGAATGGTCAACGTGTGATTGGAAAAACCTACATTGAGAAACTTTTGGTACCAATTTCTTGACGCTTGACGTAAACCATAAAAAATGCGCAACTTGCGTACATGTGCATCTCCATCTTTGGCAAATCCTTGCGGTAATTTCATGTATACATCTTCCTCTAAGTTCCCATGTAGGAAAGCGTTATTAACGTCAAGATGGTGTAAGTTTCCCAAGTGTCCACGTGCTCTTTTTCCTTGTAGCGTTCAATCTCACCATTAAATTTATATTTGATTTTATAAAACCACTTGAATTAATTGCTCTTTTTCCTTGTGGAAGTTCTCAAGTGTCCACGCGCCATTATCTTCTAAATATTTTATCTCCCTTTTCACTGCCTCACACCATTGTTCATTCTTAACGATTAGATGATATTATTTGGGCTCATCAGATGAAGTGATGACTACAAGGAAAGCTTTGTGAGATGAAAATAATCGATAAGTGACAAAGTGAGATACATTATACCAACGAGTTCTATGAATTATTGACGGGCTGCAAATGGTCTATGGAGCTTGACATATCTGTAAGTGCTCCAATTTGAGTTGTTAGTATTTTCGTTAGAAAATTAACGAAAGTTTTAACATTTCTAACATTTCTAACATTCCTAACATTCCTAACAAAGTGAGGGTAGATTGGGAATTGCCATTTAAAGATAAACCATGGAAAAGAATCAAAAAAGCAAAAGAAATGGTCAAAAACCCGAAATAGAAGTGGCTGGGACATTTTCTGGCTGCTTAATTTGAATTTTATTCTTCCTGTCCAAAGCCTGGAGCAGCATTTAATGAACAGTGCACGCTTACAACCCAATCCGTGCGGACATGTTTGAGTTTTCAGAGTGCCTATAAATTGAGGCCTTCAGTCACAGAAATAAGGAGGAAGAACACAATTTGCAACTGCACCTTGGCGAAAAATAGGGAGAAAACAGTGGGAATTCACTTGAATTGCCACCATTTTCTCTTGAATCTTTCCCAAATCCCACTCACTCAAAACACTTTCAAATCACTCTCATACATACTCTCATACATACACTAAACCAAGCTCAAATCACCCCTTAGGAGGAGGATTAGAGAGAAAACATAGAGCACTTCATTGTTATCTACTTGTTTTCTCTTTGACTAACTCTAATCACAAACCCTAAACACATTCAAGCCTTGAATCCATTCAAACACAAAACACAAAGAAGATAGGTATAACCTCCTTCTCCTCACCCTAAATTTCTCTAATCCATGCATGCATCTCAAACTTTGAAGATGTAATTTGTTCATTTCTTGCTTTAGATCCAAGAGGATCACCATGGAAGTTCATCTCCATGGATGATCCTCTACAAGGATCAACATTACTTTCAAAGTGTTTTTACTTACTTGTAAACACATTTTCAAAACCCTAAAAATCATTTTCATACATCAAATCTTCATTTTCAAGGATAAAATTCCCCTTCCCAAGCAAATGAAATGCTTAAGTCCTAATGTACCCCAAGGATAGCTTGATATAGTAGATCACCACTAAAATGTTTAGTGATCACTAATCAAAGCTTAGGGAAATGGGGACAAGCATGGATGCCAAACCCCTTTTAAAATCATGTTTTTCTTCAAGAGGAAGTTGCTGTCCAGTAGCCTTTCTCTAAGACCTCTGTCCATGGTCTAATTTTTTGGACATACAGAAACTTGGAATTTGGTGTTGACTACAAAACACTTTTTGTATCCAACATCCAGAGATTTCTATACATATTTTTAATTTATTTTTTGCGTGAGTAAAACTCCCTTTTTCAAATTTTATTTCAAAGGCCAGTTCATCAGTCTCTGGAAGTCCAGATCTCATATCTGAGATTTCCAGAAGGTTTTGGTCCACCAAATCACCTCCAAATGGGAAAGTTCTTTTACAGAAACCTTATTTAAGGTGTTTTGAACAACTTTCATTCTTGAACTTTCCCCAGATTCTGATATTTTTAAGCCCTTAAACCCATTTTAAAATAAAGTGTCCACTGCCTTTTTCATTCTGGCAGAAATGTTTTTCAACTTTAAAAAATCTTTTGAGTCCCAAAACTCAACCCAAAAATCACACCAAAAATCATGGGATTTATTCAAAGTCTAATAAAGAGTTCCCAATTTTTACTTTTCAGTTTCAACTTATTTTGGCCAAAACACACACACACACACACACAAATGGTTTTTAATGCTTGGAAGACTCGTTTTACGAGGCATTCCAGGTGAACACTAACGTTCTTCCCGGCGTGTAACGTGACCTCCGAACCCAAATCTCTAATCTCGGGCATTTTTCAAAGTTTTGGCCCTTAAAACAAAAATGGCGTGGCGACTCCGTTTGATTTTCAAAAAAAAAACCGGGTACACATTCGTTACAGTGGCGACTCCGCTGGGGAACAAATAAGCTTTATCTAAAAAAAAAAAAATGATATTTGGTATATTGGTGGAAACCATTAGACTTCCTGTTATCGCCTCCTAACACGAGTCGGGGATAAATTGTGGTTTAACAATCCCACGTACCGGTGTCATTGTTTTCAAAAAAAAAAGAAAAGCTTTTGAGGGTCAAGCTTCCGTCCCGGCATTTGAAATCATTTGTGGTGTGTGTTGATTTTTCACATTTTCGTGTTGTTTTGGCCGCCTCGGAAAAGTCAAAATTTTGACTATCGGACCCGTTGCCTTGAATTATGTGCTTATGTGTTATTGGCTTTCAAAGAAAATTTTCAAAAAAAAAAAAATTTCAAAAAAAAAAAAAAAATTTCAAAAAAAAAGAAAATTTTCAAAAAAAATAATCATGCATCATACTTTTTAAGACACATGAAAAATTTCTATTTTACTCAGAAAAAGAAGATAGACTGCTTGCACACTACGCGCACGTGACCTTACACTGCACACTACGTCCCTAACCCGGGGAAATCCCTGTCGCGGCCCGTTTGGTCTTATTACGCCTCTCGGTGCAAGCACGAGACTACCCAAACATCCCATGGAGCCTCGTGTCGACCATGCACTTGTCCGTGACACACTTTGTCCGAGACCCGGTTGGTTTTTAGTCTGGTCTGTGTCATGCCCTGTCTGTGTATAGACCTTTCCTTTAAAACCTTAGTCGGCATACCAAGTCAATATCTTTCGGGGACCCTAATCAGTCGAAGTTCTGCCGGTTTTCCGTCACGGACTTTGACCAGATATTGACTGGCGCCTTGACTTTGACTCTGACTGGCACAAATTATACACTGACTCCCAGCATGACACTGAGTCATCAAGGATTAATGATTATTCCATGCCTAATTACGGCCTAATTGACGACAGGTCAAGATCAATTGTGGACATTTATCAGTCCAAATCATGCCGACTTTTTGTCGAGCCCTCGGACATGATCTTGACTTTGACGTCAACTTTGTCCGTAATTTACATCGAATGCTCGTTAAGACTCGATTACCCGCCAGACTTTTAGGATCGTTTTTCTTTCGGTCGGTGGGACCCGCTTGCCCTATAGGACCCTCGCCCGGGGCTGTCCACCCTGGGAGGTCGAAATACAGGTGGAATACGAGGGGCTTATAGACGTAGTGACGGGGCCCACTGATCCAGGATCCAGAGTAGTTTGCGAAAAAGAAGAGCAATCTTTTCCAACCGATTAGGTTAATAAAGCATGTTTTAAGTAAATTTAAACGAATAATCGCATGTTGCATGAGCCCTAAGCCCAAACACTTACCCCCCTTCCTTCCCAGACATCTGAACCCTCGTGTCTTTCCCCCCGCAGCTCCTCACAAAGGTTGGTTCCGGACACCGGGTCACCGTTTGATCAGTTGGGAAGAGTCAAGCGCATCATCAGCTTCGCCGTTTGTTCCGACTCCGGGTTTCAGAATGTCTGCATCAGCCGGTAATGATATGGACAATACCGCTCCGTCTTCCAAAATCCCTCAGACAGACCAGCATTGGATCCAGTTGGTAGAACAGATGAGACTTCGACATGAGGCTCAAATTGACGACCTTCTGGGGGTTGTCGCAAGTCATGGTTTGACTATCAGTCTCAATTCCGATGGCACTTTTACCGCAAAGAAGGAAGAAGGTTCTCCTCCCATTCTTAATCATCCTGGATATATCAAGATGCCACCACAAGATTCCTATGTCTCCACCGCCGGGACTCCTGCCCGTCGACTTACAGGGCAACTGGCCCCCAAACAGCAATTCAAAGGGCCACCATTCCAACAGCAGTCAGGGACGAAACAGTTCGGCATACCGTCAGTTGTCCCCTCTCAGAGTGATACCGATCCCGCAAATATCAGCATGGGTAATGAAGGTTGGGAAACGGTGGAGGAAATATGGTCAGCCATCAAAGCTCTTGAGGAACGCCAGAACAAACAGCAAGCCTGGATTGAAGAGGCCACACGCCATTTCGGGACATTAGCAATCTCCCAACTGACTGGGGCTCCCCTGAAGGACAAACATGTGCCTGTTCCCCCGGCTCTTAATACCTCTCATTACCCGGCAGAATCCAACCATTCGCTTCCCGATGAGCCCAACAGCAGATCTCCCCGGACCAGTTCAACTCAAAGTCACTCCAGCACCGCTCAACCTGAGGTCCCAAATCCACCACCAGCCGTAGAACACATTTGGTGGGATATCTGTGACTGCCCCGACTGCCTTGAAAGGGACTATCAGGACTGGATACACGAGGACCGTCCTCCTAAGAAGAAGAAAATTTCCTCCCAGCAAAAATTGAAAGAGAGGTTTGAGGCCGGTGATACCAGTGTGGGTACGCTCGGGGAGCCATCTGGGGGATTTGATTACTATGTACTCTACTCCAGCCAGTCTTCCCCAAAGCAAACAGGGGTAGAAAAGCCGAAGAGTCTTGCCAGCGATAGAATTGAGACCTTCGGACATCAGGATACTGTAGATCTGGGTAATCCTACTGCCAATCAGAAGTCTAACCCCCCGCGGGTCAGCCAAGATTCAGTCTGTCCGGCTCCCGAGTGCATACCGACAAAGAAAGACCAACGCCAGTTTGGCGCTCGCAATCAATTAATATGCTGACTGGGGATGGCAACCGCCACAAACGACCTCAACATAACCCGGGGGCCTCAGCAAAGGTTCTACCTTGCAAGAAAAAGGCACGAAGTGACTGGCTTGATGACTCTCTTTCTCCAGACAAGGACCAAATCTATGATCCCCGCCTATATGGTAGCATGATCACCTTCTGCGACGAAGATTTGCCAAGAAATGTCTCCAAACACAATGAAGCCTTGTACATCACTATTCGGCTCAACACCGTATCACTCCCGGGGGTATTGGTGGATAATGGATCAGCCGTTAATGTCCTTCCCCTCAGCATGATGCGGGCCCTACGCATCAATGAAAGGCACATGATCCCATCTACCCGGTCAATCAAGGCATACGATGGCACGTCTCGTCCCATCTTGGGGACGGTGGTTCTGGAGCTCTGGTACGAAACCCAAATGGTGCCAGCAAAATTCCATGTAATGGACATCCCATCCGAATTCACGGCTGGGGCGCCCTTGGTTACACCACATGAAAGCCATAGCCTCCACTCTCCATCAATGTGTCAAGTTCATTAACCGGCAGGGGGACCTTGAAGTCATTAGGGGTGACAGTTTCCTTATGGGGAACGAAGCCGAGACCGTCGCCAAGCATGCTCGTAGCCAGACACCGGGGCTACCTCCTCCGAATCGACCAAGGGACTATCGGGGCAAGTCTCATCAGAATCCCCCAGAATCCGGTGATGCCAACTATGTCAACGAACTCAAGCGGACAGACCCTGAAGCAGTTCGATTTATCAAGTTCAATTGCTATTTCCAACATTTGGAGGCAGAATGGAAAGAAACACTGAATACCACCATGATACGAGCACACAAACCTCCAGTCTCCAATCAAAGATTTGTCAGCGTTCTTCAAACCCGTTCTCTGGCCTCGCCAAGCGAAGAGATTTTCATGATAAAATTTGACAAGTACCGGCAAACTCGACTCGAATGTATGAACATCGTATGGGACGTCCTCCTCGAAGAACTACCCACTAAGCCTTTCCGCTCGAGCATGGGACATGAGATTTTTCCAGCAGCGCACCAAGATGCAATACGTCCTTACATCTGGATTGAGCGGTCAGATTGTGACGAGTTAGAATTCCCCAGAATTGAGGATGCGGCAGATCCGCAAGAAGATCCCTACATTCATATGCTTGGTTTTCACGAAGAGATGATAGCAATGATTGAGGAAGAAGAACAGAAACAAGATAACCCCCGGGTCATGAGGCCACTGACAGCGATGCCATTAAGGAATTGGGAAACTCTCTCAGGCCCGTCCGCGACCAAAGAAGAAATGATCACCAAGCTTGGATTGGTCCCCCGTCCCTTTGTGTCAACCTTTGTAAAGTCCTCCGAGTCTCTCATTGTTGAGTTTGAGTCTCTCGAGTCGTCCGATGGCCTCACGCCTGAAGACTACGAAATTGTAGCCAATGCTGTATTCCCTTTTATTCTCAATGAAATGACGAACCTTTCTGAGTATCCCTTGATTGCCACTTTAACTAATGATAAATTAACTAATGACTTAAAAACAGTTAATGATGATTCACTAGATAAAGAAGCAGACACATTAAATGAACAATATATCAAAGAAATCTTTAAGCAGGTTGTTCGGAAAGAGGAAAATCGAGCCCAAGCTGCCGAAGAGATTTTGACAAGTGTGAATCTGGGAACTGCGGAAGAGCCTAAAGAGACGCAGATTGGTAGTTTCTTCGAAGGGACTGAAAGGGACGCTCTGATTGAGCTTCTAAGAGAATTCGTGGATGTGTTCGCATGGTCCTATAAAGATATGCCAGGCCTCGACCCTTCCATAGTTGAACACCGGATACCGCTTGACCCGGAAGTCAAGCCAGTGAAGCAGAAGCTAAGAAGAATTAAGCCCGAATGGTCCCTACAAGTGAAGGAAGAGATAGAAAAGATGCTCAGGGCAGGGTTCATCAGGGTCATTGAATATCCTACATGGCTTTCCAACATAGTAACGGTGACCAAGGCCAACGGAAAGATCCGGTGCTGCGTAGATTTCAGAGACTTGAACAAAGCCAGTCCAAAAGATGATTTCCCCCTGCCAAACATCGACATTCTGGTAGATTCCACGGCCAACCATGAAGTTAAATCCTTCGTCGACGGCTTTGCCGGTTACAACCAAATCAAAATGGCAGAAGAAGATCAAGCCAAGACAGCCTTCACAACCCCTTGGGGTACGTACTGCTACACGGTCATGCCGTTCGGACTAAAGAATGCTGGGGCTACGTACCAGAGGGCAGCTACAGCTTTGTTCCATGACATGATCCACAAAGAAATTGAGGTCTATGTGGACGACATGATAATACACTCCAGAGGATCAGATGGCCAGCACTTTGTTGATTTGAGAAAATTCTTCGGCCGCCTCCGAGACCACAGCATGAGACTGAATCCAGCCAAATGCACCTTCGGTGTAAGACGAGGCAAGGTGCTAGGATATATGGTGACAGAACGGGGAATTGAAGTAGACCCTCAGAAAATCAAGGCGATAGTTGAAATGAAGCCACCCCGGACACTGACAGAAGTGAAATCCTTCATGGGAAGACTGCAATACATAAGCCGCTTTGTAAATCAGCTGACCTCGATCTGCGAGCCGATCTTCAAGTTGATGAAGAAAAATGCCTACACAGAATGGACTCCAGAATGCCAGCTCGCTTTTGAACAGATCAAGGCGTACCTCGTGAATCCCCCGATTCTTTGCCCACCACATCAGCAAAAGCCACTATTGCTATATCTAACTGTCACGGATACAGCAATTGGGGCTATGCTAGCTCAAGAGAAGAAAGATTCTAAGGTTGAAAACGCCATCTATTTTGTAAGCAGAAAACTTCAGGGGAGCGAACTCAATTACTCGGCTTGTGAAAAGACTTGCGCAGGCTTGGTCTGGGTAGTGGGAAAGCTGAAACACTACATGCAGTCTCACCCGATACATCTCGTCTCAAAGATAGACCCCATCAAATATCTGTTCGACAAGCCTTCCATCTCCATGAGGTTGGCAAAATGGTCGTTCTTTTTGGCTGAATACGACATCACTTATGTTTCGAGGAAATCCGTAAAAGGGCGTATAATGGCAGAACATTTGGCCGATTTCCCAAGTGATGAATCCCGAGGACCTGAACCTCAATTTCCCGATGATGGAATCTTTGCTCTAGAAGGAGAAAATCGCTGGCAACTCTTCTTCGACGGGGCATCAAACAAAAGGGAGAATGGAATAGGAATGCTTCTGGTTGATCCTACTGACGAACACACCCCCATAGCAGTAAGATTGAACTTCGAGGTCACCAACAACACTGCTGAATACGAGGCTTGCATAGCCGGGTTGGAGGCCGCCCTTGAAAGAAATATCAAAGAGTTGGAAGTGTACGGTGATTCTGCCCTCATCATCAACCAGGTCTCCAATAAGTGGAAGACCGTGGATCCGGGTCTGCAGAAATATCACACTTACATGGAAGAGCTGGTAACTCAATTCAAGGAAATCAGCTTTCATTACTTGCCCAGAGATCGCAACAGATTCGCAGATGCTCTGGCAACACTAGCCTCCCTCGTTGAGATACCCGAAGGGAAGTCCGTCAAACCATTCAGAGTCGGGAGGAGAGAAAACCCCGCTTATTGCTTTGAAATAGAAGCGGAGGCCGAACCGGCCAGTGATCCCTGGTACACTCAGATCTATCAGTACCTGAAGAATGGCGAAGCCTCCTTCAAAAATGAAGATGGGGAATATAAAGAGGGAATCAAAGCAAAAAGCCTCTCAGCCCTGAAGCGACTCGCCTCCCATTATGTTCTCTTGGGAAATATGCTGTACAAGAAGCGTTATCAAGGCCCCCTCCTGCGATGTATCGGCAAACAAGAGGCTACCGGACTCATGAAAGAAGTACATGGTGGTACCTGCGGCCCCCATATGAATGCTCGGGCTCTAATGCAAATCATACTAAGAATGGGATACTTTTGGATCTCCATGGAAACCGACTGCATCCAGTTCGTCAAAAGCTGCGACAAATGCCAGCGGTACTCAAATCTTAATCATTTGCCTCCTCACGAGTTATACTGCATGACGACCCCTTGGCCTTTCGTCACTTGGGGAATTGATGTCATAGGCAAAATCACACCACCAGGCAGCAACGGCCACGAATTCGTCCTGGTAGCTGTGGACTATTTCACCAAATGGGTTGAAGCCAAGTCCTATAAAATCCTCAACTCAAGGAAAGTAGCCCTCTTCATCAAAGAAAACATCATATGCAGATACGGGTTGCCAGCCGAAATCATCTCAGATAATGGATCCCACTTTGAAGGGGAATGCGACAAGCTGCTGGCAGAATTCAGAATAACCCGTCACAAGTCATCTCCCTATAGGCCCCAAACCAACGGAGCCGTCGAAGCAGCAAACAAGACCTTAGAAAACATCATTCGGAAAATGGCTGTCCGAGGTCGAGATTGGCCCGAGAAGCTACACCTGGCACTCTGGGGCTACAGAACATCCGTCAGAACTGCAACGGGGGAGACACTGTTTGCCCTCACCTACGGGATGGAAGCCGTGCTCCCAATCGAGCTAGAAATCCCCTCACTCCGTGTGCTGTTGGAAAGCCAGATCAACGAGGTCAAATGGCTCCAAAGTCGCCATGATGAATTGGCCCTGCTAGATGAGCGACGATTGAAAGCAATGGAACATATCCGAGCTTACCAAGGGAGAATGGCCAGAGCCTTCGACAAGAAAGTGAAGCATCGGGAGATTAGGGAAGGTGATCTCGTTTTGAAAGAGAAGCCCCCAGTCCGTATCAACCCGCTTGGCAAATGGGAGCCTGTCTGGGTCGGGCCATACGTCGTCCAGAAGATCTTCTCCGGAGGAGCCATGCAACTTGCAGACCTCGACGGAAATCCTTTTGTACACCCAGTGAATGGTGACAAGCTGCGCAGATACTACGCGTAAAACACTGAGTCAAAAAAAAAAGAAAAAGAGTGCTAAAAGAGTAATACCCAACTAGGTTGAAAACCCGAAAAGGGCGGCCTAGGTAAAAAACAGGGTTGCACCAAAAAAAAAAAACAACAAAAAAAAAAAAAAAAACAAAAAAACAAAAAAACAACAAAACAAAAAAAAACCGGGTCGAACTACGGAGTCCTGAGCCCTTTTGTCCGAAGGGAACGTAGGCAGCCGGAAACGGTTCGGTCTAAAACACAAATAAAAGTCATACTTTGACATCAATACACTGATCAGACCAGGAAAGCGTCTCGAAAAACTCTAAAGCAATTCACATATTCATTACAGTTAAAAGCTTTTTGATGAGTCTAAGCTCGGTTCATTCCTACAACTGGCAACCTGCTAAAAGAAAACTAAGATACATAATCAAACTAATATGTCTGCTACAACAAGAAAGGGATACTCAGAAACCTCGAGGTCACTCCAAGCCACTCGTACTGGCATCCCCTCTCTTCTTCCCCCTTCGGGTCTTCTTCCTCTGAACAGGAAAAATGTCGGTCTTCCTCCTACCAAGCTCTGGTGTAGGAACAGGATCTATCAAACCAGCCTCTGTCAGGGCCTTAGTAGCCCTAGCATCATCTCTCATCTCCTGTAGCCTAGCTGGTAGCATAGGAGCCCTCCTCTCCTGTCTCTTGACATAAGCCTCATAGTCGGTCACAATATCTCCGCTCCTGTTATGAGGATTGGCCCTCGCCTCGGCCCTCCTCCTCTTCGAAACTGTCAGGTCCTCCGCACCAACAATAGCCTCACGCCGTTTCAAAATAGCCATCTGAGTCTCCCCAAAATGCCTCTCGTACCAATCCAGGTACCAAGTGGTCAGAAAAACAGGTCTCGGACGCCTGAGGATAACCCGAGGAGGAAAAACGTCATACCTCCATACTCGGGAAAGGAATGGAAACACCGAAGGATCATCCATAGAAGCAGAAGCCACCACCCTAGTGGCTATATCATCAAAGTCCTCCAAAGGAACCTGCTCCAAGCCGAACTGTCTCAGAACCAAAGCCGGAATGTAAAAGGCTGGGGAGAAAGCCCCGGAAGCATAACCACGGGAGATCCATCCTGAAGTACTCTCCGAGTCTCCACTCGCCAATGAGGCACCGACCATCTGATATCTTCAGTCTGGCGACCAGCCATCCATCGCTCCCACGAGCCCTGATCATCAAAATCCACCAAAACCCCTCTCCTGGCAAATGTCCAAGGCTTGATCATGTCAGAAGTTACCCGAAGAACCCCCAGGCGCTCCATCAGCCACAAAGTCAAGAGAAACGGGCTGCCCCCGTACATATACCGTCTCCCAGTAGCCAGCCTGTCAAGAGCATGAAAAGTCTCTCCCAAGATCAAGGGTACAACATCTCTGCCCAAGCGACAGTGAACAACTACATCTAACAGGGCCCGATGACAAATTTCGAAGGAATAAACCATGAACAAGGTACCAAACATGCAAAGTGCAAAGGCATCCCAATAGGCATCATCCACCAAGCCTAAGCCCCTAAATCTATCAGGAAGACCAAAAATGTCAAAATGATCGGGACTACGAATCATACCTTGCGCTTCCTCCGGAGAAAGGTGAAGGAGGTTACACAACCTATCAACAAAAGAAGCCCCTCCGGGCAAAGGAATCCCAATCTCTTCCACCTCCGGGCCACCAAGTAAATCCCAGAATTCTTCAACGGTCGGAACAACTTCATTCTAAGAAAGGCAAAAGACATGCCTTCTAGTGTCCCAAAATGAAGAAGAAGCTCTCAAGAGGTCATAGTCCGGAACCAACTCTTTGAGAGACCACAAACACTTTACCTTGTACCTCTCTTCGAAAAATGACCTCCTCTCGTGCATAATATCTCTACACCACTCCTTGAACTTTTCAAAGAACAACATTTGCTCTTCCTTGGGCAATTTTAGAGAATTTTTAGAATTTTCCATGGTTTTTTGCTCCTCTCCCGAAAATTCCAGTGAGTTTGAACTGGAGAAGATGAAGTTTTAATGGCATTTATGGTCCAAACCAGATCCAACCACCGAAATAAATGAACCATGCCAGATGCCGAATCCATCCGCGCGGATATCCTTGTCACCACCAAATTTTTTTTTTCATCCCAACTGCTCGAAACCTGTGCAAAAACCTGCCCAAACAGTTCATACATCAGACACTCACACCCTTGCCAAAAAACCGGGGCTCATGCAAACAGTGCATTCATATAAAATTGCATTCATGATAGATAAAATAAAATGAAATCCTAAATTATTACATTAAAAAAAAAAAGATAGTGTGCACAAAAAAAACTGTATCTGCCAAAAAAGAAATAAATAGGTACAATCTCAGAAGTCGATCTCAGAAAATCGTCAGTCAGAGTCCTCGGTGGCTGGCGCTTTCCCCCGATCCCTCTTGCGGCTCGGGCCCGCCTCCTCAGTAGCCACGAATATCTCGGGCTCAGAATCATCCTCGTCTCCGGAGGAAGGCTCGTCGGGACCAACCGGCACACCCTGATACGGCAAGCCAAGATCAGCAAAGAAGTCGTATCCGAACGAAAATGCGTCGGATTCCCGGACGTGCGAAGAAGACCCGCCGTGATGCCAGACATGCCCCTGTCCATACGGATCCCCGAGAATGACGTGGTCCGAGGGCAACACCACACTGGGATCTATGAGAGGAGAAAGAGGAGTCTCGGAAGAAGGCTCGGAAGAAATAGGGGAAGTCTCCCTCTCGACAGGCGCCGGCTGTGCTCGTCTCCTCCTGCGCTGAGAAGACCTACAAATAACCATGTTCTTGATAAATCTCTTGGCCCCGATCACCTGGTTTGTCAGCTTCTCCACCACCTTGGCCGGGAACTGCACAGAAACAAAAGCGTCAGAGATAATTAAGGCGAAAAAAAAATGATGACAAAAAAAAAAAGAGGAAAAGACAGAAGCAAAAAAAAAAGAGAAGGAGAGGCCATACCTTCATATCCGGACGAGGCCGGAAAGCTCGTGGAACCCGATCAGGGACAGGGATCTGTACTCTCAGCCTGACCCCGTCCTGGACATACGAAAAGCTCGATCGAGGGTACCGCACAACCCCCAATCCCTCTCTCTCAAGAACCTGAGGCGTCTTCAACCTCCACAAGACAAATCGCGAGTACTCCTCGATCGCCATGAACCTTGAGTGGTGCTGGCCACCTCGATACTCATCCCAGGTCTCCGAGTTCTCACTCGGATGCATCATGTCAGCAGGGGGCTCCACCGGAGCCATCGCAGGTGCACCCACGCCATGTTGGCGCGTCACTCTCTCCCCCAGATAGTATACGTCGCAAGTCAAGCCTCTCAAGATCCTCCGCTCCACGGTCCATCTCTCAGCACCCTTCAGCTGCTCTACATCGAAGCGATCCCAAGGGTAGAATATGATCCCCTCATCTGTCTCAGCCATCGTCAAAGGCAGGTAATCCGAGTACTTGAGGGTCGTGCGCCCCCTAGAACCTTTCTTCTCCCGGGCATACTTGGACCAAGAAAGCATGGCCGGATACGCCCCGATGTACTCCGCCGGCTGCCGCCACATCGTGACGTGAAAGAACTCTAGAGCCCATACCTGCGAAAGGAAAAGGTCAAATCAATTAAGTGCGAGAAAGAATACGTGCTTAAAGAAAAGAGGGAAAGCAAAAAAAGAAAGCTTGTACCTCCAGAGGGAACTCGAAGCACGTCAAAGAGCTGACAGCCTTCCGGCTATATCGATCCAGAGCAAAATATAGCTCTGCCAGCCCTGCCTCTCCCCAAGATATCTCTCCAGCCATCCCCACGTCCTCCAAGGACCTCAGCAAAGCAAAAACAGCCGTCCCCTCGGCATGTCCAAAAAGCGTGCTCGAAAAAGCAAACCATAAAAAGGCCCTAGCAATCTGCTCAGCGCCTATCCTCTCATCCCCAGCCTCGTAGCTCCCAATACTCTCCACGATCTTCCCGTGGACCACCGCGTACTCCATCCCCATCCCCTTTTTGGGAATAGGGGAAAATCCTAGAAGGGCCTGCAGATCCATATCGCTGTAGCCATCTCTCCACTCAATACTCCGTCCTTTAAAGGACAGGCCCGTAATCGCAGCATAGTCGGAAGGTGTGACCGTGGCCTCGCCCCAGAAAAAATGGAATGTGTGGGTCACGTCCCACCAATGCTGTGCCAAAGCAAAGATCAGTCCCTTGCTCTTAGGGAACTTGACCAATCCCCTCAAGCACTCGATGAACTCGTACAATCCGGTCTCAATGACGATCTGTCTGGGACTCATCATCGCCCCTCTGCCCAAAACCGGAAGCCGGTCCCACAAATAAATCACAGACTCCACCGATCTCCGAGTCTTCATCTTGTTCAGCTGCTCCTTCACGAAATTGTTTCCGCCCTGCAATAAAAAAAAAGAGAGAAACAAAAATGTCAAAAAAAATTCACTTGGCATTTACATTCAAAAAAAAAACATACACATGCATCATAAACCTAAAGTTTTGCAGAAAATCGGGCAGCATAACAGCATACAACGGACCTAGCCCCATTTTTCTCGCACCAAGGAAAAGAGTTTTTTCAAGCAAATACCATTCATACAGAAAGCATGTCAATAATATCGAGTCAACGGAAGTAAAAACTCCGTCCCATTTTTCATAAAATAGCACAAATAAACAGTTTTTCCACAAGTCATTCATTCAATCAACGGAATCAAGAATCCATCCCACTTTTCAAAAAAAAAAAAATCCTATGCATACATTGCATTCATATAATTCATCATCCCATTGCAAAAATAAAAAAAAATCCTACAAGAGGCATACATGCATACATTCATGTCCGTCCCGGATTCGGGTAAATTCCTTATCATTTCATATTTCAAAAAAAAAAACAAACAAACAAAAAAAATGGCAAAATGCCCATTCTTTTCAAACACAATGCATACATGCAAATCTCAATTTCAAATGTCAAGAACATTATTCAAATCACAATTTTCGAATTTTCAATTTTCAAAAAAAAAAAAAAATGGCAAAAATGCCAATTCTTTTTCCAAACAAAATGCATATTTGGGTTACCCATCTATTCATTACAATCATCAAAATCAAGGTTCAAAGCCAAGAACATAATTTTTGAATTTTTCATTGCAATTTTCGAAATAAAAAAAATTTGGCAAAAATGCCCATTCTTTTTTCAAACAAAATGCATATTTTGATTACCCACATACTCACTACAACATGCAAAGCATCAAGATCAAAATCCAAGGCCAAGAACATCAATTTTCGAATTTTCAAAAAAAAAAAAATCACCAAAAATCAATTTCAAACGCAAATCAACAAAGGAAGTGAAGAGATTCGAAGTATACCGTTCGAAAACTCGGATTAGTGGCCCAATGTTGCCACGCATCGGGGTAGGGCTCCTCCGCAATCGATTGCGAAAGTGTGTAATGCCTCCTCATTCAAACAAGCTCCAATCGTCTCTCCGCGACCGGGCCACGTCCCTGGCCCTGAATAGCTACTCCCGTGTGTTCCATTGCTTGAAAATCGAAGAAAAACGAAAGAATTTCGGAGCTCTATGGCCAAAAATGGCGGAATTCTCGATTTTCTCTCTCCTCTCTCGTAAAAAACTGGAAAATGGTGAGGAAGAAAGGAGAAGGGCGGCGGCCCTTCATTTAAACCAGCCTGGGAAACAATCCCATCCGCGCGGACACGATTGAAGGGTCAAAATGACCCTTTTGCCCTTTAAAATTTCAGGACTCTGCAATTTGGTCCTCAACTTAACAGAGTTAACCAAGGTCAATCAAGGTTGATCCCCTTTCCAAAGGAACCCTAACGGCAGTCAAACGTAAGTCCGATTTCTCCGAGAAAGATAACGGAATCCCGTTTCTTTCATCAAAATCATCAACGACAGTCAAACGTAAGTCCGATTTCCCCGAGAAAGATAACGGAATCCCGTTTCTTTCATCAAAATCATCAACGGCAGTCAAACGTAAGTCCGATTTCCCCGAGAAAGATAACGGAATCCCGTTTCTTTCATCAAAATCATCAACGGAAGTCAAACGTAAGTCCGATTCCCCCGAGAAAGATAACGGAATCCCGTTTCTTTCATCAATATCATCAACGGCAGTCAAACGTAAGTCCGATTCCCCCGAGAAAGATAACGGAATCCCGTTTCTTTCATCAAAATCATCAACGGCAGTCAAGCGTAAGTCCGATTTCTCCGAGAAAGATAACGGAATCCCGTTTCTTTCATCAAAATCATCAACGACAGTCAAACGTAAGTCCGATTTCCCCGAGAAAGATAACGGAATCCCGTTTCTTTCATCAAAATCATCAACGGCAGTAAAACGTAAGTCCGATTTCTCCAAGAAAGATAACGGAATCCCGTTTCTTTCATCAGTTTCATCAACGGCAGTAAAACGTAAGTCCGATTTCTCCGAGAAAGCTAACAGAATCCCGTTTCTTTCATCAATTTCATCAACGGCAGTCAAACGTAAGTCCGATTTCTCCGAGAAAGATAACGGAATCCCGTTTCTTTCATCAAAATCATCAAACGACAGTCAAACGTCCGATTTCCCCAGCAAAAACTAACAAAATCCCCAGCGAAGTTGACGAAATCCCGTTTCTTTCCTCATTATCATCCACGGCCGTAAAACGTAAGCCCAATTTTTCTCCAACGAAAGCCAACGAAATCCCGAGCAGCTTTCGAACTACGATTGGCTTGATTCCTCTTAAGGATACGTAGGTAGCCTACCATAGGTCCAGCCACCCGACCAAAATGGTCACCCTCTCCTTCGGCAACAGACGAACGAAGTCCACCGAAGGACCATCCATCCCAAACCATTAAGGGAAAACATTTCAAATCAAGGTCTGAGGCACCTAAAAAGCCATCGTCGTCAAGGTCCGAGGCACCTAAAAAGCCATCATCATTAAGGTTCGAGGCGCCTAAAATGCCATCATCATCCAGGTTTGAGGCACCTAAAATGCCATCATCATCCAGGTTTGAGGCACCTAAAACGCCATCATCATCCAGGTCCGAGGCACCTAAAACGCCATCATCATCAAGGGACGAGGCACCTAAAACGCCATCATTACCAGGTTGACGCCTCAAAATAGTCATTCCAGGGTCAAAGACCCGAACTACGACTGGCTTGATTCCTCTTAAGGATACGTAGGTAGCCTATCATTAGGTTCAGCCATCAGACCGAAAATGGTCATTCCTATCCCCAGCAGAGCGGATATACAACTTCAGCCATCAGACCGAAAATGGTCATTCCTATCCCCAGCAGAGCGGATATACAACTTCAGCCATCAGACCAAAATGGTCATCTCTTATCCCCAGCAGAGTTTCTCTCAGCAATCGACTGCAGAACTCGCTCACCAAGGTTGACATCCTAAAACAGTCATTCCAGGGTCAAAGACCCGAACTACGGCCGGCTTGATTCCCATTCGGGATACGTAGGTAGCCTATTGCTAGGTTCAGCCACTCGATCACTTGATCATCCTGTCAAATATGGAGCCTTACTCTTATCGACGACCCCGCTTCCTTCGAAAGCGCCGTCGCCGAGGGGCTACTGTAAGTGCTCCAATTTGAGTTGTTAGTATTTTCGTTAGAAAATTAACGAAAGTTTTAACATTTCTAACATTTCTAACATTCCTAACAAAGTGAGGGTAGATTGGGATTTGCCATTTAAAGATAAACCATGGAAAAGAATCAAAAAAGCAAAAGAAATGGTCAAAAACCCGAAATAGAAGTGGCTGGGACATTTTCTGGCTGCTTAATTTGAATTTTATTCTTCCTGTCCAAAGCCTGGAGCAGCATTTAATGAACAGTGCACGCTTACAACCCAATCCGCGCGGACATGTTTGAGTTTTCAGAGTGCCTATAAATTGAGGCCTTCAGTCACAGAAATAAGGAGGAAGAACACAATTTGCAATAGCACCTTGGCGAAAAATAGGGAGAAAACAGTTGGAATTCACTTGAATTGCCACCATTTTCTCTTGAATCTTTCCCAAATCCCACTCACTCAAAACACTTTCAAATCACTCTCATACATACTCTCATACATACACTAAACCAAGCTCAAATCACCCCTTAGGAGGAGGATTAGAGAGAAAACATAGAGGACTTCATTGTTATCTACTTATTTTCTCTTTGACCAACTCTAATCACAAACCCTAAACACATTCAAGCCTTGAATCCATTCAAACACAAAACACAAAGAATATAGGTATAACCTCCTTCTCCTCACCCTAAATTTCTCTCATCCATGCATGCATCTCAAACTTTGAAGATGTAATTTGTTCATTTCTTGCTTTAGATCCAAGAGGATCACCATGGAAGTTCATCTCCATGGATGATCCTCTACAAGGATCAACATTACTTTCAAAGTGTTTTTACTTAATTGTAAACACATTTTCAAAACCCTAAAAATCATTTTCATACATCAAATCTTCATTTTCAAGGATAAAATTCCCCTTCCCAAGCAAATGAAATGCTTAAGTCCTAATGTACCCCAAGGATAGCTTGATATAGTAGATCACCACTAAAATATTTAGTGATCACTAATCAAAGCTTAGGGAAATGGGGACAAGCATGGATGCCAAACCCCTTTTAAAATCATGTTTTTCTTCAAGAGGAAGTTGCTGTCCAGTAGCCTTTCTCTAAGACCTCTGTCCATGGTCTAATTTTTTGGACATACAGAAACTTGGAATTTGGTGTTGACTACAAAACACTTTTTGTATCAAACATCCAGAGCTTTCTATACATATTTTTACTTTAATTTTTACGTGAGTAAAACTCCCTTTTTCAAATTTTATTTCAAAGGCCAGTTCATCAGTCTCTGGAAGTCCAGATCTCATATCTGAGATTTCCAGAAGGTTTTGGTCCACCAAATCACCTCCAAATGGGAAAGTTCTTTTACATAAACCTTATTTAAGGTGTTTTGAACAAC
The DNA here is from genome assembly GCA_022495995.1 of Adenophora triphylla var. japonica. Lineage (NCBI taxonomy): Eukaryota > Viridiplantae > Streptophyta > Magnoliopsida > Asterales > Campanulaceae > Adenophora > Adenophora triphylla. The sequence continues at coordinate 218,453 of JAFEMH010003783.1, forward strand.
TTTCATTCTCGGACTTTCCCCAGATTCTGAGATTTTTAAGCCCTTAAACTCATTTTAAAATAAAGTGTCCACTGCCTTTTTCATTCTGGCAGAAATGTTTTTCAACTTTAAAAAATCTTTTGAGTCCCCAAACTCAACCCAAAAATCACACCAAAAATCATGGGATTTATTCAAAGTCTAATAAAGAGTTCCCAATTTTTACTTTTCAGTTTCAACTTATTTTGGCCAAAACACACACACACACACACAAATGGTTTTTAATGCTTGGAAGACTCGTTTTACGAGGCATTCCGGGTGAACACTAACGTTCTTCCCGGCGTGTAACGTGACCTCCGAACCCAAATCTCTAATCTCGGGCATTTTTCAAAGTTTTGGCCCTTAAAACAAAAATGGCGTGGAGACTCCGTTTGATTTTCAAAAAAAAAATCGGGTACACATTCGTTACAATATCAAGGGCATAATATTCCAAATGCTTAGGCTGTTTCTTTGCCCGTTCACTCCTTCGCAAATTTTCATGAACAATCAGTGATATGGGTTGTTTGGTCAGTTGTTTTTCCGTCTGTCCTTCCAAATATGTGGGTGCATCTTCCTGGTTATTCTGCATGACAACTACGTTGTATATTTCTACCTCCCAATCACATTTCCTTTGAGAAATCAATTCCCCAACTCGGTTTTCTAAGTTGATTTTCTTAAGGGGAAAAACATTTTCAACAAACTTAAGCCAAGGTCATCCCAACAGCAGATTGGAAGAAGATAAAACATCAATGACTTGGAATTTTATTGGCATCGCGACGTTCCCAAATTCAACATTCACCTCGATCATGTCCAGCACTGTTCTGCTTGTGAAAGGCCTCATGTTGGATGGACTAAGACCCAAGATCACCCATTATTTTCAGTGGCTTGATGTTCAAGGCGGATCCCCCGTCGAACAAAACTCGTGACAAAGGCCTCCCTTCGACTTTTACTTTGAGATGGAGAGCTTCATTGTGATCATTACCAAACGGAGGCAAGTCAAGATCCGCAAAATTAATGATGTTCCCAAAGTGGATGCTTCCAATCATTGACACTAAATCTTTGGGACTCGTGTCGGGTGAACTGAAGTTGCTGCCAAACTTTTAATGATCATTTCTTTGTGTTTCTTTGAATAAGCTATTAATTATCATATGGAGATGTTGGCTTGTATCTTCTTGAGTTGTATGAGTAAAGAATCATCGGGCTCATTTTTTTGAGGTAAAGTAACTTGTGTTGGAGTGTTATTTAGGATGACTAAGTCAACATGTTAACACTCGATTCTTGTCTCTTCCTTCTCCTTTCTAACACTTCCTACATAACCTCCTCATAATGTCACGACATAACAAGAATCATAGTTTTCATTAAAAACGGAAGGGTCCTCATTCACAAGTGGGGCCGAATGAGTGACAGGTTTCACCCGGCGGCTTCTTGACTACTTACGATGCAGTTCCAGGAGAAGTGCGGCCGTTCATGCACCTATGCCCTCTATGCCGTATGTTGCTAGGGAATCATATGCTTCCACAGCTGGCGGGATAGATGCGGAGCGGAGCTTTGGTCGGTCTCCTGATTGGCAGGGTGAGACTTCTGGTTTGCAGATCCGTCATTCTTCGTATTTGGGATTTGAGCATGGGGGACCTTTGGGAACACAGGCGCGGGGTCGTCATTCTTCTTATACCGGGGTGGATGACTTCATGAGTTACCTGTTCGCCATAGATCTCGTTGCGGCGGCACAGTTTGTCGAGTGCTCGGATGACGAGCAGGATTCGAAGTAGTTTTGTTATATCTCTCAGGCTGGCCACCCAAGAAAATTCTCTCAAGAAGCTGGAATCATCTCTTACCAGATCTGATGAAGAAGTTAGAAGGCTAAGAAATCTATGGCTACGGATCAATTCGCCTATGCTGGACCGCACCAAGCAGAGCATGAAGGCAATCAACCGCACCACCAACCGCGTCAGCAATGAACCGCTTCATCTTTGTAATTTCCTTTTTTGCTGAATTCCTTTCTGCTTTTAGACCGCATTCTCATTGTATTTCTTTTAGTCTATCTTTTATTTTTGCAACCATATAAACCTTGTACTTGTAAACATTGAAGGTATTAATGAAAATTGCATCATGGTTCCAAAACCTTGTTCTTATCAAACTGCTTGTTTGTAGAACATTGAAACCGCAATGGTTTTAAAACCTCATTCAAATATTTCTTAACTTAAAATCATATTTTTGAAAAGAAGTTTAAACATTCAGTTTAAACCGCACTTTAAACTTAAAATCATACTTTTCAAGTGCACTGAATGCATTTCTATACTTTCAAGTTGTAAGTTTTTCAATCTTTCAATAGTATAGAAATCTATGACTTAAGCTAGTGTGTACATTGACTTGGGACATGACTTACCATGTTAATTCTTATGAACATGTTTTTACCAAGTACAATGTTTGCTTTTGTTATAGTAGGTAATGATATCAATCAAATAGGAGGAGATTGTTGGGTATGCATACTTTAACCCTCCTAGATTTAGATTAGATTTGATTGATATCATAACCTCATCTCTATTTTAAGGACTTTAGGCCCATATGTAATGAAGCTTAGACTTCAATTTTTAGCTAAGTCTATTTTATAGAATAGGATAAAATAGGCTTGAAGACTGGCACAAGACTCATTGGATATGAGGATACAGTTCTTAGGTTTCAGACCGCACCATCTGAACCGCCTAGCAAAACCGCTCCAAGCAAATGCTTTATGAAATCCTTTGTCTGAAACCACTCATGAACAACCATGTGCAAACCGCGTTAGTGAACCGCACTTGCAAACTACATTGCAGTTCCAATCTTGAGACCGCACATATGGAACCTCCTCACTGGTGAAACCACTCATGACAAACCGCATATACACCAGACCGCTTCAATGATTGAAGACTTGAAGTGAACCACATTTGACCGTTGGAATCCACGTCAGCAATATCAATAGTCAACCACCAAATCTTGTCACGTGACCAAGTATCAGACAAGATCTGCAAGGATCTTGAAAAGGTGACAGATGTCCTAACTACCTTAATTGCAGCTGAGGTCTGATCAACTTTACCTGCAACTGCTGTACCTAAGGACAAAAGTGGATATTGTGGACCAATGAGAAAGCACCAGTAAAGTACTTACTACAGCTGTGTCCAACGGCTATATCCTTGGTGCTTGGGTATAAATACCCCTAATCTTCAACACTTGAAGATTGCTTGAGAAATTGAAATTGCTGTGAGTTCATACGAAGTTGAAGCTCTGCCCAGAAAATATTCAACCCTTTGAATCTTCATCTTCCTACTTCAAGAAATATTTCCCAGCCCAGAAATCAAGCCTTATACACATCAAGAATCATTGTGCTCTACGTCTCTTAGATTCAAAGAGCCTTGATCTTGTATACACACATAAACCTCACTTGTTTAATCACATATATTATTCATTTGAGATACACCGATTATAGTCTAGGATTTGATCTTCATAGAATAGATTTTAGATCTGAGTATTATACTTTGTACTTTATAATATCTCATACTCAATATAAAACCACTCTTAGAAAATCCGAGACTAACCATCTTGGTAGTGGACGTAGATCGTTTAACGATTGAACCACTCCTAATATTGTGTTCTTATATTTCTGCATTTTATTTACTGTGCTCACTAATTATCTATCTTTATCTCTGTTTGATCTTATATACAATTATCCACTATTGTGAATTGTGTTTGAAGTTAACTATTTTCAAAACCTCACTTTTATGATTGTGAACCGCACTCACAAAACCGCACTATAAACCGCTCTTACAAACCGCACCATTTTACTTAAAATATTTCACTGTGCATTTTACAATACTACTTGCAGTTTTAATACTCTGCAAATGATTTGTAAGCAAGAGGTTGAGTTTTTCAAAAGAGGGCGAAAAATTTGTAACAGCTATTCACCCCCCTCTAGCTGTTTTTCACCCTTGTTGCCACCTTTGGGACCAACAATATAGGTCATTGAAGGCCAAAATACTGCCATGGTGAATATTCCCTATCATTTGGGAGTAGTGTCAACTGGGATGGAATTATGTGCTAAATTCTTATAGAGCATCTGCCGATGATATCTAAAAGAACAAAGCAAGCCCCAGGTTTGAGATGTTGGCTTGAGTTTTCTTTAAATAAGTCAGCAAAAAATCTTCATTTTCCTCCTTGAGAGTGAGTTCTTTATTAGGGTCATTGATCTGGATTCAGGGATCCTTAAGATTGGCTTTATAGGTTTGGCATGATCTTGTGAGGAGATCGACCTAAGGGATTTTTTTAGATGGAAGTTTGTAAGTACCCAAATCCGGATCGTCAAAATCCGTTAATAGTTAACCGGAATCGGTTAACTGGCCCTTTCCAGGTTAACCGAAACCCGTTAAGCTCCCCGCTCTCGAGTCAACGAGATATCTCGGGACTGCCCCGTGCATCCCGACATCAAAGTGTACTCAACACGCGTTATCACACGTAAAAGTACAACTTTCCTCGAAAAACGCACTTTCCGACACTTTTCGAGGGCGTTTCGAACATTTTCCGGACAGTTATTTAAAAAACAGACAAAACCGGGAATAATGAGACAAAATCCCTAGCCTAGGTGAGTCACAGGGACACGTGGCACACATGCCAAGCCCCACAAATCAACATCAATCAAATTTGAGGTTGAAAAGACCAAAATGCCCTTTATTTTGAATGACTAGCCGTTCGGCCTGTTTTACACCATGGACTAGAATTCCCATCAAGTCCCTGGAATTTCCAAAATACCCAAAAACCCCCCAAATTGAACTTAGGCCGTCCGGCCTGTTTTGCATTTTCATCCTATAAATACAAGGGCTGTCATTTATAAAAAAAAAGAAAAATATTAACCCTCTCCCTCAAAGCTCACGGCATAAACCAGTTTCACCCCTCCCCGAGCCCCCTTTTGTCTCGATTTGCGTGAAATCCCGTTTTCCGATCAAACACGAACAAAAAACCTCGAAACACCTTTCAAACACCAAAACCGTATCCCGTATACGTAAATTGAGTCAAAGAGTCAACCCCTAGCCATAGGTAAAACTCTCTCTCTCTCTCTAAAACTCGTTTTGCCTCGATTTATGCGTCAACCGCTATTATCGTGTCGGTCGAAACTTTTGAAATGTAGACGTAACTGAAATTACCCGGATCCGAGAGGCAGCGCGTTCGCGCCCCGGCATCTGGCATTTCCCCGCTTTGCAGCGGTTTTTCGAGTTAGAGGTGTCTCGCCGTTTGTTTTCGCATTTGTAGAGTCGCCACGCCATTTTTATTAAGCCCAAAACATTGAAAAAGGGCATCAGTTTAAAGATAATTTTAAACTGTTTTTGTGTGATGAGATTTTGAGTTCGGAGGTCAGATGACTCCTCGGGAAGAGAATATTAGAATATTAGAGCTCACCCGAGTCGCCTCGTAAAACGAGTCTTTCGGATACCCCTAATATCCTTTAAATATCATGGCTATGTGTGTGTGCTTTTAAAAATGCATGTCATATCGGATGTCTACATTGTATGCTATGTATGGAAATGTATTGAAATAGTAACGGAAGGAAGCCTTACCAATGTTGGTTCGTGTCTGCCTTCCGCCGAGGAATAGTGTTTGAGGTCGGAGTAGCGTTCCTGCACGGATCGGGATTGCTTCGGAGATGCCGGTTGTCTCGCGAGACGGAGTTTCGGCGTGAGTTGAGGTTGCGAGGCTGCGCTCGGGCGCAGGTTCGGCGTGCGTGGGGATCGTCGGGATCACTCGGGCGCAGGTTCGGCGTGCGTTGAGGTGGCAGGAGTCACTCGGGCAGTTTCGGCGTGGTTTGGGATCGTCGGTTTGACTCGGAAAGAGCCGGGACACCGTGGAAAGACTGTGCAAGGCCTCGAGTACCATGAGGGGCCTCGAGAGTACCTCGAGAGTGCCTCGGGCAGCGCGGAGCATCGCGGGAGCGCTCGGGAGGCTTCTGAGCACCACAAGGGGGCTCGGAAGGCCTCGGAAGGATCTGAAAGGGGCCGGGAATGCCTCGGAAGGACTTAGAGGGGAAGCCAGAAGGCCTAAGGAGGAAGAGAGAAGTGGGAGGTGTGTGGAAATGAGGAGGGGGAGCCCTCTATTTATAGTGCCAGATTTGGTGCAAAGAGGTCCGTACGGACCTCCCTGGTAATCCGTACTTTTGGTTTTCCTCGATTTGAGGGAATCCGTGATGATGGGGAATATTTTGCAATTATGATGTTCCCTCGTGCAATAAGGTCCGTACGACCAAGTTGACATGCAAAGAGGTCCGTACGGACCAACTCTGCAGAGAGGGTAATCATTTTCCCTGGATTTGAGGGAATATTGTGGACTTTAAGAGGATTCGAATTATTAAAGCAAAAGAGGTCCGTACGGACCATTATTGCTTTTCCAATTTCCTGAAAATTCTCAAAAGGTCCTTTTGTCCCTTTTTATCCCAGAAAGGCTCCTCCCTTGGTTTGGCTGGGGGTTTTGAGAGGGTTTTGAGTGCCAGAGGTCTTCGAGACTGCGTTGATGAGTCTGCGGTGTTTCCCATGTGTTTGAAAGGGGGTGATCCAGATTGGGGTACTTACAGAAGCCCCTCGACGACGTCACTTATGAAAGAAGTGGGGTCGCCGATAAGATAAGGGTCCTAATCTGGATCGCGTGCTGGGAGATAAAGTGACCGGGGAGGTCAGTGTGAGGACGTGGTGGTGTCCTATTGTGTGATCGCATAGGTCAGTAGGCTGGACCCTGTGATAGGATTCCTACGTATCCCTGGCGGGAATTAAGCCTGGTCGTAGTTCGGGTGTGGGGTGAGTGTTTTGTGAATGCGGGCGTGGTGGTGCCCTGAAGTGTCGTGTGACCGACGAGGTCAGTAGTAAGGACGTGGTGGTGTCCTATTGTGTGACCGCATAGGTCAGTAGGCTGGACCCTGTGATAGGATTCCTACGTATCCCTGGCGGGAATCAAGCCTGGTCGTAGTTCAGAGGTCGCGAAATTGGGAGTGCGGGCGTGGTGGTGCCCTGAAGTGTTGTGCGACCGCCGAGGTCAGTGATAAGGATGGGGTGGTGTCCTAAGATGTGGTGACCGCCGAGGTCAATTGTGAGGACGTGGTGGTGTCCTGGGATGGAAATTTTACGATTTTCCTAATCGGGTGGTTTAAGGCCTTCCGGGCCGGAGATAGTGATGTGGGAGGTTTATACGGTCTTCCGGACCGAGTGGTTTAAAGCCTTCCGGGCTGGAGATAGTGATGTGGGAGGTTTATACGGTCTTCCGGACCGAGTGGTTTAAAGCCTTCCGGGCTGGAGATAGTGATGTGGGAGGTTTATACGGTCTTCCGGACCGAGTGGTTTAAAGCCTTCCGGGCTGGAGATAGTGATGTGGCTGATTTATACAGTCTCCCGGACTGAGTGGTTTAAAGCCTTCCGGGCTGAAGATAGTGTGAGGACTTTGAATCGTCTTCTGGCGGCGGTTTTGGTGCCACGCTGGAGGACTTTGAATCGTCTTCTGGCGGCGGTTGGTGCCATGCGTGAGGACTTTGAATCGTCTTCTGGCGGCGGTTGGTGCCACGCGGGAGGACTTTGAATCGTCTTCTGGCGGCGGTTGGTGCCACGCGGGAGGACTTTGAATCGTCTTCTGGCGGCGGTTGGTGCCACGCGGGCGGACTTTGAATCGTCTTCACGGCGGTTGGTCCACGCGGGAGGACTTTGAATCGTCTTCGCGGCGGTTGGTGCCACGCGGAGGACTTTGAATCGTCTTCTGGCGGCGGTTGGTGCCACGCGGGAGGACTTTGAATCGTCTTCTGGCGGCGGTTGGTGCCACGCGGGAGGACTTTGAATCGTCTTCTGGCGGCTGTTGGTGCCACGCGCGAGGACTTTGAATCGTCTTCTGGCGGCGGTTGGTGCCACGCGGGAGGACTTTGAATCGTCTTCTGGCGGCGGTTGTGGAGGCATGGCTGCCTTGAGCCTTGACTGTGAGAGGTGCGACTGGCTCACGTTTCGTCTGTTGGAGAAGAAGGTTGGACTTACGATGACTGCCGGTGTTTATCCGTTGGGGATTATCGTGGCCTTGTAGGGGCTTTTCCTGCTGAGGAGGTGACTTCGGGCTTACGTTGATGGCCGGTGCATGGGGATGTGCGGGTTTGCAAGAAGTCCCTTTTGACTTGTTGTGGAAGGAGCTCGGGCTTACTTTGATGGCTGGTGCTTGCGTTGCCATTGAGCGTTTTGGGGGCGTCTTGTGCCTTGAGATTTGTGCTGGGAGGTGCTGGCTCCTTCTTGCGCTTGTTTTGCCGTTGAGTGGGCGAAGTCCGGGCTTATGCTGAAGGCTGGTGCTTGGACTTCCATTTGACATTTTGGAGGCGTCTTATGCCTTGGGATCTGTGCTTGGAGGCGTTGGATCCTCTTGCGCTTGCTTTGCCGTTGAGTGGGCGAGGTCCGGGCTTATGCTGACGGCCGGTTCTTGAGTCGCCGTTGGATCGGTTTAGCCGGGGTGTTGCCAGTTCTTTGGCCTGTTTTGACTTTGCTCTGGAGGTATGAGTTTATTGCTGTTTTTTGATTTAGCAGTCTGTCATTTCTCCATTGTCTTTTGCACTGAGCCTTTTCTGCTTTTGTCACAGGTGTGGTTCTACGAGATCTTCCAGTGCTTCCCGTGGGATAGAGATCCTGGGGCCGTAGCGGCCTATCCTGCGATGTTAGGCTGGGCTCGTTCGACGAGGAGGAGGAGGACCAGCAGGGGGAAGCTCACCATCGCTTATGGGGATGTGCAGGAGCATCTGGAGAGAGGTAGCCCGGAGGGGTTTGTTTTGTTCCCGTGGGCTCGGTATGAGGCTGATGATTTCGAGGGTGCTCCCCTGGTGACGATGTAGCGGAAGATGCTGCGGGGCCTGACTTGCGACATCATGTATCTGGGAGAGAGGGTCTTCTGGCAGCATGGCCCGGGTATGCTCCCCTTAGCTCCGAGGGACCCACCTTTCGGGATGATGGATTTCCGTGATATGGATGTACTGGAGTTTGAGCGGTATCTGGGCGGCGTGAGTGCCGAGGAGTTTGTCTTGTACCGAGAGGAGTATGGAGCCTTCGTGAGGAGGAAGTTGAGAATGGCAGTGTGTCATGCGAGGAGAGGGAAGCTGGTCCGCAGGGTCCCCTAGAGGTTCCGGTGCCTGGGCCGGATTTCACATATGTCCGCGGGGACTCATCGAGGAGGAGTGTTGCTCAGTACTGAGTTCTGGCAGCTCCAACTGCTTACCGAGTGGATCCTGATATGCCGGTGAGTGTGTTGATTCTTTTCCATCTTGGCATCTTTTCTGTATTTTTCTCTTTTGTCGAGTATGCCTGTATCTATTTTGCTGAGCGTTTCTTTGGTTGTTTGCTTGTGCAGGTCTCGGGAAGATCCTTTGACACGTTGACCCGCCGTTATGTGGCGATGCGGCCTTTTTGCAAGGAAGTTCGCGGGGAAGCTGTCTTGCGGGTCTTTGCGGCACGCGGCGGCGTTCGAGCCAGTGCCTTTGAGGAGGTCTGTGGATACTCCTTCTTCGAGGGCTGAGCCAGGGCCACAGCCGGAGGTGCCGGTTCGAGAACAGCACGGCTTTGATGTGGGGACGTCTTCGGGGGCTCAGAGGCCGCAGACCCTTCATCAGTTCTTTCCTCCGCTGGAGGCACAGGGTGAGGGTTCATCCTTGCATCCCTTCTTTGATCCTTTCACCGGGTTTTGACCCTTCAGAGTACTTTGAGTACCCGCACGAGGAGGGGTGCTGTATCCTGATGACGAGGATGTGACTGCCGAGTTTTCCGAGATGCCAGATTTCTCATTTGTGGAGGATGATGATGATGAGTCGGATTAGGGCTCTTTTGCTTTCCCTCTTTCCGTTGTTTTTTTTTTTTTTGTAGAGCAACAGACATTTTGTACCTGTAATAAAACACTTGTATTTGCACAACAAAGTATTTTATTTTAAGATGTAATGACGTATTTGTGATTCCCGGGAATTGTCCTAGAAATTGTTGCTAGTATTTTTTTTATTTTGTGCATGCCACGTGAGCTGAGAGTGCGTTTGTGGGTAGTGTATGTTCAGGGAATGGCTTTGGCCGATGTTTGGGCGATTTGGAGCAAGGTCCTGCGAGGACAGTGGTTGTTGTACTTGTTTCTTTGAGGAAATGGGTTACTTTGCAAGGAGGTCCGTACGGACATACTTAGCATGCAAAGAGGTCCGTACGGACCAACCTTGCTTTGGGAAGGAGATAAATGCTTTCCAAAGGTCCGGTTCTTCCTCATTTCCCCATTTGCGGCCATTTTCGAGCTTTCTTCCCCATTTTCTCTAGGAACCTCCATTTTTGCCATGGATTCTTCGTACGTTCCTAGAATTTTGCCGAGGCTTTCGCGGGAGAGGCAAGCACACTTCCTTGAGCGGTGAAAACGTGGATGCGGCGCCGTATGAGGCATCGTAGACGGGCTTTCGAGGTAAGGTTTCGTCTTTGCTCGATTTGGTCTTTTAAGGAGTTGGTTCCTGATTGGGATTTGTTGCGGGCTGCCGCAAAGTTCTGGGATGTTAGGAGGCATGTGTGTTGTTTCTCCTACAGTGAAATGGTGCCCACTTTTGAGGATTTTGGGCTTTGATGGGGGGCCGGAGGTGGAGGCCATCTCGCTTCCTTTGATGGGTGGTCTTTGCGGTGAGCGTGAAGCTTGCGAGGCTTTCTTCGTACTTCGTTGGAAGAAGTGCAGGGTATGATCCTTGATTCGGGTCATATTGACATTTCTGAGTTGCCGGAGCGGTTCATGGTGGATAATGAGGGTGATGTCTCTTGGGACGCATTTACCTTGTGCGTGATGGCGACGCTCTTCTGGTCGGCTCCCTTGGCATTTGCGATGGCGCTTTGCTAGATGTGGTAGGGCAGCTGCGAGGCTGGAGAGGATATTGTCCCGTTGGTCTTTGGGGAGACTCTTCATGGTATCGACCATCGCGGCGGGGATCGTTTTATGAGAGGGGAAGCCCCGCTTTGCTCACCTTGTGGCTGCGAGAGAGACTTCGGGCCATGCCCGAGGCTCCGACGTCGTTTAGTCCGTGGTCATTTGCTCGGCGACCTCTTGCGTTGGATATGGATCGGTCCGCACAGGAGAGATGGATGGCACGGCTTGGTACGCATCGGATCCGTTGGTGGGTTCCTCTGGAGGATTGAGACTAGGAGGATCTTGCGGGGAAGGGTCTTACGTTGTCGAGTTCCAGGTTTGTCTTGGTCCTCCTTCTATATTCCGTCGCTTGTTTCCGGCGGTTTGGGATGAAGCGGGAGCCTTTGTTGGGTGGGATGACCTTGCTCTTTGCGGAGGTAGTTCCTCTTTGTATGGCGGCTTTAGGTGCCTTCTTGTATTTTACGAGGGTATGGAAGTATTCCGCTTTCCCTCTGTGGTACTCCTTAGACGTCGGGAGTGTCGTATTGACGACTCGATGCACTGGCCCGTATGAGCGGCGTCTTGGGCGATCTCAGTGGCTTTGGAGAGAGCGGGCGTGTAGCGATTCCGGGACCCGTGCGTCGTAGTAGCTATTGCCTTAGGAGTGCCGAAGCTTTGGTTTGACCCTTTGGATGTGACGGGAGACACTTTGTTTGACTATGAGACTAGAGTTGACCGGCGACGGGGAGAGGTCCTCTTTACGGGCTCGCGAGGAGGAGATCCGAGCCGAAGCACGGCGAATGAAGCCACGAGAGCTCTTGGATTGTTTGACTCTACGGGGAGGACCCCGATCTCGGGCGAGAGACGCAGAGTTGGTTCACGTGGAGCGAAAGAAGACTCGCCTGGGGACGAGGGAAGAAAGGAAAGAATGGCGAGGACAAGCACGAGATGGCGCGGAATGACCTCCTAGGTATCCATTCATTGCATTTGCAAACACATTATTTGTTAAATGTATTAAAGTTTGTCTTTTAGCATGTTGTGAACTTGAGAGTAGACCGTGCTTGAACTCATCAAGAAATGTTGTAACCGTTAGTGATTTGTGATTTACTTTTAAAGCTTTGTCGAGACGCAAGATCTCTTGTTTGCCTTTGTTTCTTTTGTGCACTTTGTCGGCGTCCATCTTTGAACCTTTCTGTTGCATTTGCGGACTGAAGCAGTGTGGGCCATGACGGCAATCCCCTTTGCTTAGGCTTCGTGCTTGGCTGAGAGGTTGAATGATCCCCTGACAAGTCATTTTGACGGTCTATTTCGTAGCTTCCTTGCCTCTTGTTGGCGTCGGGCTCTTGACCTCTTTTTTGCAGCTTCTGCTTGAGCTTCTTTTATTTTTTGTTTTTTTTTTTGTGAGCCCTTGCTCGAGCTCTCTTTTTTTTATTTTTTTTGTGAGCCCTTGCTCGAGCTCCTTTTTTTTTTGTTTTGAAGCGCGTGAGGGCGAAGACAAGCCTCTGGCTTGGGAGCGGACATGAGTCAGTCGTTTGATGCTGAGTGACCCTCGGATGTCCTTTGATGTTGCCGCCGTCGTTTGACTTGGTCAAGGTGACTGTTGGGGCGTGTTCTTGAAAAGTGCGTAGCTTGATGGAGGTCTTGATTGACATTCAAACTTTTGACTTTTTGTGTATTTTTAGACCGGACCAATTAAGGTTGCCTACGTTCCCCCGGAGTCTGCGTAGTTCGACACTACATGGAGTGCCAATAGATGCACAGTTGTTCTTCTTCAGGCGAAGTATCTGCGAAGTTTGCTTCCGTCTAGGTCTGTCAGCTTCATGGCGCCTCCGGAGAAGATCTTTTGAACCACGAAAGGGCCGATCCATGTTGGTTCCCATTTTCCCAGTGGGTTAGTTCGAGTGGGAGGCTTTTCTTTGAGTACAAGGTCGCCTTCCCTGATGTCTCGGGATTTGACTTTCTTGTCGAAAGCTCTAGCCATCCTGCTTTGATAGGCTCAGACGTGTTCCATGGTCTTTAGTCGTCGCTCGTCTAGCAGAGCCAATTCGTCGTGTCGGCTTCGGAGCCATTCAACTTTGTTGATGTCATTTTCCAGCAGCACTCGGAGTGAGGGAATTTCAGCTCAATGGGAAGGAATTTGCTTCCATCCCGTATGTCGGGGCGAATGGGGTTTCTCCCGTGGCTTTCGACGATGTGCGGTAGCCCCAAAGTGCAAGGTGCGGCTTCTCGGGCCAATCTCGTCCTCGGGTGGTCATTTTCGGATGATCCGTTCGAGGGTTTTGTTTCTTTGCTTCCACGGCGCCGTTTGTTTGTGGCCGGTAGGGAGAATATTTGTGGCGTGTGATCTTGAATTCAGCCAGCGATCTGCCGAATTCCCCTTCGAAGTGTGAGCCGTTGTCTGATATGACCTCATTTGCGATGCCGTATCGGCAGATGATGTTTTCCTTAAGGAAATGTGCGACCTTCTTGGAGGTGAGTACCTTGTAGGACTTGGCTTCGACCCATTTGGTGAAGTAGTCGATGGCTACTAAGATGAACTCGTGACCGTTCTTTGGCGGAGCAATTTTCCCGATGACGTCAATTCCCCAAGTGGCAAATGGCCGGGGTGTAGTCATGCGGTAGAGATCGTGGGGGCGGCAGATGATTGAGGTTGGAGAACCGTTGACACTTGTCGCAGCTCTTCTGACAAAGTGGATGCAATCCGCCTCCATGGAGATCCGGTAGTAACCCATCCCGAGAATGATTTGCATCGGGGCTGCGGCGTTCATGTGGGGACCGCAAGCCCCATTGTGGACTTCGTTCATGAACTTGTTTGCTTCTTCTTGGGCGATGCGCGTAGGAGTGGCCCATGGTAGCGTTTCTTGTATAGCATGTCCCCGAGGATGACGAAGTGAGAGGCGAGGCATTTTAGGGCCATGATTCTCTTGGTTTTGACCCCTTACGTGTGTGGGTCTTCCTTGTTCATGAAGGTGGTTTCCGTTCTTGAGGTATTGGAAGATCTCGGTTTTGTCTTTGGAAATGGCGTCGGACTTGCGTCTCTTTGGCTCTTCGGCAATCTTGCAAATCATTGTGATTAAAACCTTCTCGGCGGCTTGGGCCCGGTTTTTCTCTCGTTTGACAACATGCTTAAATGTTTGCTTGATGCATTTATTTAATTAATGTGTTTGCCTTTTGTATAGATGAATTGTTATTAACTCGTTTTGATTAGTTAATATCATCATTTGTTAAAGATGCAATGAAATGATTTTTTAGGAAGGTCGGACCTTTTATTGAAAGCGTGAAGATCGTACATTGTTGATCAAAGATTCACAATCATCGGGCGTAAAGCCGTCAAAAGACTCAAAAGATGTGAATACACGTACAACAAGACTCGAAGCTAGACTATAGGCGACGAGGGATTGGACCAGGCTTCATTACTCTCGGATGGCTGTAGCTCTAGAGGGAGTGGTCTTTGGTTCGTAAGGCCAATCTTCCCTTGGCATGAGTCCCCGAAAGTAGCTAGCATGCGGTTCGATTTCAAACCGGATCGCGGAGGTTTTTGGCCGCTCCCCGATGATGTCCCTCCATTAGTGTTGCTACCACCTTGGGGGTTTTTGATGATAGAAGTCGCCGAGGGCTACTTCTAAGAGGGCGAAGCATTCGGCGATTCGGAGTTGATTCTTGCGATGTTGATCACTTTCATAGAATGCCTCTTTATGCAGGATCTTTGTTTACAATGTCCGATTCGAGCGGGCATGCTATATCTCCTTCCCCGATTAAGCCTTGGAGGAGGTTGCGCCACTGCTCATCCAGTGCCGGACACCGGAATGTTGAATTGAACTAAGCCGTGATGGATGTCCCCATAAGATCCGAGAGTGTCGGCCGAAGGGTTGTCTTGTACGGGGATCGGTGATGAGCCGGTTGCCGAGAGGGTTTTCGGCGAAGTAAGGGTCTACTCCTCGATCAATCTCCATTAGTGGCATCCATCTCTTGATCCTCTCTCAAGCATTCTTCACGATCGCATATATCGGGCGTTGTCATTCTCGACCCATGAGTTCTAGGATTTCCAGCTCGTCGCGGCTTAGAGCGTGGATGTAAGGATCCACTTCGTAGCGGGACATGGTAGGAGAATTATCTGGGGAAGAGTATTCTGTAATGTCGGGACCTTCCTTCCGGGTCATAGCTTGCCGCCAAGCACTTGTCATTACTGCGCTTTCGCGGATCACTTCGATCGCTCCATTGGCATTGATGAATTTCACGCATTGGTGAAGAGTAGATGATACCGCTTTCATCGATGTATCCAAGGTCGTCCCAACAAAGCGAGAGAAGGTTGGTTTGATTTCCACGACTTGGAACTCTACCGACTCCGGTTGTACGTCGAATTGGATCCTCGATTGATGACTCCTACGATTGGTCGTGCGGTGGAATCGTAGGCTCGAATTACCCGAGGTGAAGGCCTTATCGTAGAACGGTCGATGCGGAGTCGTTTCGGTGTGCTCAAAGCGATGATGTTGGCTGCGGAGCCGTTATCAATCAAGACGTTCGGGAGGAAGAACATCTCTATTTTTATGAGGATGAGGAGGGCTTCGTTGTGCCGATT
Source organism: Adenophora triphylla var. japonica (assembly GCA_022495995.1). Taxonomy (NCBI): domain Eukaryota; kingdom Viridiplantae; phylum Streptophyta; class Magnoliopsida; order Asterales; family Campanulaceae; genus Adenophora; species Adenophora triphylla. The sequence goes on from JAFEMH010003783.1 coordinate 233,922, forward strand.
CTCACATATTGGCAAGTCATCGTCTGTGAAGGCTAAGCCGCTTCCCGTGCTACCGTTTGACTCAGTCTCTTCAGGGGAACGTTCGATCCATCCATTTGTATGCCTTGGGCCGGGGCAAAGATCGTAGGGAGACAGCTTGCCCTTGGGCGTTCTTGTCGGAATTCCCTTGGTCACGAGATCTCTTGACTCTACGGTTTCACGCTCCCAATCGTAGCGGGACAAAGATGCTGACGGTTTCGGAAATTGCAGGGGTCTCGCTCTCGCTTGGAGTTTCACAAAGGCTATTGAGTTTACCCTCGTCTGCTCCTGGGAATGGATTTCCGATGGTATTGGGACCACGAGGGCGTTCCAATTTTCCCTCCTCAATGAGCCCTGGACCACCCGCTTAAGCACAAAGCAATTGTCGGTGGTGTGGCCGGGGTAGTTGTGGAAGGCGCAAAGTGCTTGCTCATATCCATATTGGGTTTGGGAGTCTTCGGTTGGAAATTCTCGGTGGTTTGAGAAGATTTCGTTTCACCAAAGCTTCAAATACTTGACCCAAGGGCATTTCCGGGTTATCTAAATGCTTTGAGAACTGTGGGAAGCGAGGGGGATTGTTATTCTTTGGGGCCGCTTGATCGCGGTTTACTTGAGCTCCGTTTTGAATGTAGTGTCTTATTCATTTGCTTCCTTTCCTTTGGTCGGGCAGGGTTGAAGTTGCCGAGGTTTGTTCGATAGCGGTAAGATGAGGCAGTGGGTTGCTTTGTTGCCTTTTTAAGACTCGTAGTCTTTTCAAACTTTGTCCGGCGTTGACCATGGCACGAAGATCCGGGTAGAAATGGTGGGCGATCAAGGTCCTCAAAGATGGCTTGAGGCAGAATGGAAGATGTCCATCTCGCTCTTCTTTGGAAAGTGGATCCATTATCTCGCTTAGCTTCCGGTTCCATCTTTTGTAGAACTCGCCCACCGGTTCGTCATCCTTTGTTCGGTGGCTTGCGGTGTCACGGCGGTTTGTCTCCCATTCAAGGTTGGCGCGATACTTCTCCAGGAAGATTTCACCGATTTGATCCCAGGTGGAGCGGTTTTCGCCTTCACGTTGAGGAACCACCTTAGTCTTTGTGGATTTGAGGGAATGCCTGAAAGTGATCTCGCCATCTGTTGAGGGGTTGCCCCTTTGGCTCTCATACCCGGGACGTAGGTGTCGATGTGGGTTTTGGGCATTCTCGTCCGTCAAACTTTTCCATTTCCGGCATCCTGAACTTTGGAGGGAGAGGGACCACTTTGTTCGGATCGGTAGGCGTGAGGGAGTCCTTCCGAGAACTAGCTAGCTTGCCTTGCATGTCTTTCATTTGTTCGATCGCCCAAGCCATGTGAGGATCGGGTATGCGAGGTGGGTTACCATTTTCGGGGACGGAAACCGAAGATGGGGGTGGATTGGGTGATGGGATTGCCATTCGGGAGTCTTGGGAGGTAGTTGAGTGTATACCAAACCCCATACCTTGGGGTGTTGAAGTTGAGGGCGTGATTGCCGGGTCCGCTAAGGGTTGTGTTTGGGAAGCTGGGAAATGATTCGTTAGCCCCAGGTGGCGGACTAGCGGAGTGGCAAACTTGAGATGTCGGGATATCCGCTTGGGATGCCCGTCCACAGTAAGCATGGGGACTTTGGATTGTGATTACGAGGCTCGTATAGAGGCAAAGGATTGAATCTGGGGATACCGAGACGCATTGGGATACGACGGAGCGAGCACGTATGTGTCTTTGTTGGTGCGAAGCTTGGTGTGCGGGCGGAAGCGGCTTGTCTTGGCGGGCATGCTCTGGGCTGCTTGGCCGACGCCCGAGGGGAGCTTTGAGTGAGAGCCGCCTTGCATTGCTGGGATCTCGTAGCTTGGCGGAGGCGGAACTGCCGATAGCTTTGAGAAAACGGAGCCGGTATGTCTTCGTCCTCTATGAGAACAAAGGTTCCGTCGGGTTGGGAGCTGCAACGGTTCCTCGAGACGCAAGGTGTCTACGATCCAGGCTTGCTTTGCTCTTCTTGGCGCTTCTTGATGGTTTCGAAGGCTCGCGGCACCTCCTCCATTGTGCAGGTTCCTTAGTGGCGGGGTTCCGTTTCCCTCACTGTTATCTCGTTGATCCGTCATGGGAGAGTAGCGGACGGTGCGGGCCGTTGAACCGGAAGGGCTACTCGGACCTTGGGACCTCGATGCGAAAAGGCGGCTTCCGGGTATTCTCAACCACTCTCGGTTATTTGGAGGGTGATGGGCAAGGTTTAGACACAGGAATGGCCTAACGGGATAAAAGGGGAAAGCTCACGTGGCATGCGTTTTCCGTTTCTTTGATTTTTTGTTGTTTTAATTTACTCAAAACATGTTTTCTCGAGAATCCTAGGTAGGTTGGAAAAGATTGCTCTTCTTTTTCGCAACTATGCTAGATCCCGGGTCGATGGAGACCATACGTGCGGCTATAAGCCCCTCGTTTTGCACCTGTATTTCGACATCCCGGGGTGGACGGCCCGGGCGAGGGTCCTATAGTGCAAGCGGTTTCCATCGGCCTAAAGAAAAATCGAACCTAAGGACCGAGCTGTCATGTTCGTTTTGATGCGTTAGCCATGTGAATAGTGAAGCCGAGCCGGCCACTAAGTCAAGATCGGAGTCAAGAGTTCGGCATGACCTCTCTTTACCTTGCTTGCGCAAGGGATCCGTGACGTTAGGCGTTGGTGGTCATATTGTCATGGGCGACATATCAAAGGCGTGATGACATGGTGTCATGTGAGCATGGATGTATATCAGGGACGGAACATCGTGCAGGTGTAGCTTCGGAAAAAGATCGAGTCAAGATTTTAGCATGACCTTTCATCGCTTTGCTTGCGCAAGGGATCTTGAGTTCCGAGCCTTGACTCGGAAAAATGGCCGGCATGGTATATGTATCCAGTGTATAACACGGGACTGGGTAAAAACCAATCGAGTACGGGCCAGAGTGTGACTCAAGACTCAAACGTGCGGGGTTGACGCTTGGCTAGGATGGGATGTTTGGAATGATCCGTGCGCGTCAAGAGGCCTAGGAAGACCAAACGGACTGCAACCGAGACCACTCCGGGTTGAGGGTTGTAGTGTGCGGTGTATCCGAGGCGGCGGTGCGCGTAGCGTGCGGTGTAACCGAGGCGGCAGTGTGAGTAGAGTGCGGTGTAACCGAGGCGGCGGTGCGCGTAGTGTGCGGTCTCTAAGATTCTTTTACGAGTAAAACGAGTAAGTTTTTGAAGAATTTTAAATGTATGCACGAGATGTATATTGATGCATTTTTTATTTTTATTTTTTTGTAAAATAAAAACGAAGTACGTGCACACACACACAACAATTAAAGGAAGGGGTAAAATGAAAGTTTGACCCTCATCATCGTTTTAAAAATCTTTTGTTTTGTTTAAAAGTTTTTAAAACAAAATCTTCCCCAGCGGAGTCGCCAACTGAAATTACCCGGATCCGAGAGGCAGCGCGTTCGCGCCCCGGCATCTGGCATTTCCCCGCTTTGCAGCGGTTTTTCGAGTTGGAGGTGTCTCGCCGTTTGTTTTCGCATTTGTAGAGTCGCCACGCCGTTTTTATTAAGCCCAAAACATTGAAAAAGGGCATCAGTTTAAAGATAATTTTAAACTGTTTTTGTGTGATGAGATTTTGAGTTCGGAGGTCAGATGACTCCTCGGGAAGAGAATATTAGAATATTAGAGCTCACCCAAGTCGCCTCGTAAAACGAGTCTTTCGGATACCCCTAATATCCTTTAAATGTTGTGTGTGTGTGTGCTTTTAAAAATGCATGCTGTATCGGATGTCTACATTGTATGCTATGTATGGAAATGTATTGAAATAGTAACGGAAGGAAGCCTTACCAATGTTGGTTCGTGTCTGTCTTCCGCTGAGGAATAGTGTTTGAGGTCGGAGTAGCGTTCCGGTACGGATCGGGATTGCTTCGGGAGATGCCGGTTGTCTGCGGACAGAGTTTCGGCGTGAGTTGAGGTTGCAGGCTGCATTCGGGCAGAGGTTCGGCGTGCGTGGGGATCGTCGGGATCACTCGGGCAGAGGTTCGGCGTGCGTTGAGGTGGCAGGAGTCACTCGGGCAGAGTTTCGGCGTGGTTTGGGATCGTCGGTTTGACTCGGAAAGAGCCGGGACACCGTGGAAAGACCAGGTAAGGCCTCGGAGTACCACGAGGGGCCTCAGAGTACCTCGAGAGTGCCTCGGGGCAGCGTGGGAGCGTCGCGGGAGCGCTCGGGGAGGCTTCGGAGCACCACAAGGGGGCTCGGAAGGCCTCGGAAGGATCCGAAAGGGGTCGGAAATGCCTCGGAAGGACTTAGAGGGGAAGCCAGAAGGCCTAGGGAGGAAGAGAGAAGTGGGAGGTGTGTGGAAATGAGGAGGGGGAGCCCTCTATTTATAGTGTCAGATTTGGTGCAAAGAGGTCCGTACGGACCTCCCTGGTAATCCAGACTTTTGGTTTTCCTCGATTTGAGGGAATCTGTGATGATGGGGAATATTTTGCAATTATGATGTTCCCTGTGCAATAAGGTCCGTACGGACCAAGTTGACATGCAAAGAGGTCCGTACGGACCAACTCTGCAGGAGGGTAATCATTTTCCCCGGGATTTGAGGGAATATTGTGGACTTTAAGAGTATTCAGTAATTATTAAAGCAAAGAGGTCCGTACGGACCATTATTGCTTTTCCAATTTCCTGAAAATTCCCAAAAGGTCCTTTTGTCCCTTTTTATCCCAGAAAGGCTCCTCCCTTGGTTTGGCTGGGGGTTTTGAGAGGGTTTTGAGTGCCAGAGGTCTTCGAGACTGCGTTGATGAGTCCGGTGTTTCCCGTGTGTTTGAAAGGGGGTGATCCAGATTGGGGTACTTACAGTAACGCCGTCTACGTGATTCGATACATTTTACCCCAAAATCATATTCTCTCCCGTAAGAGAAGTAATTTCGGGTTAAAACGGCGTTTCGGCCCCGTTTTTTACTTTTATGTTATTTACGGTCCGGATCGTTTGATCCGTCGATTCTCACATTTACCGTCCGAACCGTTTGGTTCGTGATCGTCATTTACTAAGTCCGGATCGTTTGATCCGTTGATACCGTCATTTAATTTATATGCCTTTACAACTCCGAGCCGTTTGGCTCGTCGATCGCACTTTTACCGTCCGGATCGTTTGATTCCGTTGATACCGCACTTTAAATACTGTCATTTACAAGTTCGAGCCGTTTGTCTTGTGATAGTATTTACTTATCAAAGTCCGAGTCGCAAAATGACTCGTTGATCGTATGTTATTTAAATACCTCTTTTCATAAAATTGGTAATAATGTAATGCCCGGTTCAAAACCGGAGTTCGTCATTCGAACTCCTTTTCAAAACAACGTGAAATCGACGTTTGGCATCCAAACGCTCATTTTCAACTCAAAACCCGACGTTTGACATTCAAACGCTCCTTTTTACTTAAAATCAACGTTTGACATTCAAACTAAAGATTTAAGCTCGTCCTTCGAATGCCGTTTTTCAAAACAACTCAAAACCGACGTTTGTCATTCAAACGCTCGTTTTTTCATCATAAAATCAACGTTTGTCACTCAAACCAAGATTAAGCTTGACATTCAAGCCCCCTTTTCAAAATGCAATTCACAAACACACACGCACATAATTTCGAGAAAGGTAGAAAGACTCGTCATACGAGGCGTTTCAGGTGATCTCAATATACTCTTTTCGAAACGTAACATGACCTCCAAACCTAACAATCTCTGGTACAAAAAAGCCATTTTTAAGGTTTGGGCTCATAATACAAAACGTCACATTTTCAAATCCATTTTCCAAGTTTGGGCTCATAATACAAAACTCCACTTTTTCAAAGCCTTTTCCAAGTTTTGGCTACCAATTAAAACGACCCCCCTTTTTTCAAACTCAGCTATTCTCAACGTTTGGGCTCATAATACAAAACCGCGTGGTGACTCCTCCCTCTCTCCAGAAGCGAGGTCCCAAGTTTTTAAGAAATGGCCGCTCGCCGTTCCCCGCGCGCGATCCGGGTAATTTCAGTTGGTGACTCCGCTGGGGACGTAACATGTTTTTCAAAAATGCCATTGTTTTATAAACATTCCGTGGGTCAAACTTTCGTTTACCCTTCCTCGTTTTTGTGTGCGTGAGTTGATCAAAACATCGAACTGTTTTCAAAAAAAATAAAAACAAAAACAAAACAAAGAAAAAAAAGATGTTGCATTTTCATCTCAAATCATAACATGTTCGTGCATTTCCGTTCATACTTGATTTTCATGCCATATTTTGAACTGCGCATAAATTCTTTAAAACGCATTCTGAAAATTTCTATTTTTCTCAGAAAAAGAATTTAGTGACCGCACACTACTTGCACTGCTGCCTCGGTACACCGCACGCTACACGCACTTGCTTCCTCGGTACACTGCATACTACGACCCTTAACCCGGGATGACCGTTCAGTTGCAGCTTGATTGGTCTGCCAGACACCTTTCGAGCGCGCACGGGGTCATCCCAAACAGCCCATCCTAGCCCGTGTAAACCATACACTCTTTGTGTCACACTTCGTCCAAGACCCCGGTTGGTTTTTGGCTTAGTACATGTCATAAAGCCTAAGTGTATGTCTTTTACGCCGATCTCCCTCACAAGTCAAACTTAAAAGTTGAGATCGAAGGTCATTCCCGACCTGAAGTTTTAGCTTTTCAGCCTTGACTTTGACGCAGAGCCACGCTAAAAACATACCCGAAGGTTCAATGTGACACCGTGTCATCAAACCCTCAACGTATGCACCATGCCATGCCACAACTTGGCCAACGCCAAAAGCTAAGGCCCCTCGCGCAAGCGAGTCAGGAGAGGTCATGCCGAAATTTCAGCACGATTTCTGCCTTAACATGAGGACGTTGACTTCGACTGTGACCCGCATGTCACATACGTTGAAAGTTTACATGACCAGCTAGCCTTAAGTTCACTTTTTCCTTTGTCGGTGGAACTTGCTTGCCTTATAGGACCCTCGCTCGGGATTGTCCGTCCCGGGAACACGATTCACAGGTAAAAAATGAGGGGCTTATAAACGTAGTGACGAGATCCACTAATTCGAGCCCTAGGTTAGTTGCGAAAAAGAAGACACGATCTTTTCCAACCGATTAGGACTCTGAAAAAAATGCATTTTAAGTAAACATTAATCGGTAACTGCACATTGCACAAGCCCGAAACCCTGATCCAAATACCTTTTTTGAAGCCTAAACCCTACCTTTCGTTCCCTGCAGCGAGCAGAAAGTGGTTCAGAATTTCGGGTCAGCGCCTCGCCAGAATTGCAGTTACGTCAGCATCAGACAGTTCTTCGGTCCCCTCAGTTCCTTCAGCCAGACTTTCCGACATGTCAAGCTCACCGTGAAATCGTGACGGGAACGGAACCCCGCCACCGGTAACAGATATGACACGGGAAGAAGCCATCCGGACCTGTGAGGTTCACAAAAGGCAGAAAGAAGATCAGCATAATTTCGTAGTGCAGCTTCTGAATGAGCGAGGTATAGCAGCTATCCCCCAGCCAGACGGTACTTTCATCCTGATCGAGGACGACGAGCCCTCTCAATCAACTCCTCAAACCTTCAACCAGGTTCCTCCCCCACCAAGTTACGGGATTCCTTCGAACCAAGGAAACAGCGGACCGAGGCTCCATGTTGCCACCTCTCAAGGCACTCCCATCATATACGGCCAAACCAGTACTGCTCCCATCACTCAGTACAACCAGCACACCGCTGGACCATCTCAAAAAGATGTCAATATCCTCCAATACCCTCTCGGGTTCAACCCATTGCCTGCACACGAACCTCAAAACACCGGGGACAAACCCCGATACAGTCCAGAAAAGGCCCCTATATATCCTCATATATCAAGTCTCCCACCTCCAATTACTGTCGCTCATATGGCAGCACCCAGAACCGAGCCTCAAAGTCCACCACTGGACCCCGCCTTGGTCTGGATGGTCGAACAAATGAAATACCTGAAAGCCAGCATAGGCAGTTCAAAGCAAGAAACACTCAAATCTACAGATCCGGGAATGATCACGCCTCTCCCTGCTAAGTTCAGAATGCCGAAAATGGACCGATTCGATGGAACCGATTGTCCACAGACGCATGTTGACCCCTACGTTCTCAGCATGAGAGCAAAAGGAGAAACCCTCCAGCAAATGGCCGATCATTTCCAACATACTCTCAAGAGTTCTGCGTTACGGTGGTTCCTAAGGATCAAGCCTGCAGATCGCCATACCTGGGATCAGATCAGTAATATATTCCTAGAGCGGTACAGATCCAACCTGGAGTGGGAAACAAGTTGTGAGGACTTAATCACCACCGAGAAGAAAGCAGATGAAAGCGTCGGAGAATTCTACAAGAGGTGGAGTTGGAAGCTCTCCGAAATCATGGAGCCACTCTCCAAAGACGAACAGATGCGGATCTTCAAGTCCTGCTTGAGGTCATCCATTAGAATGCTCATCAGCAATCACTTCTTCCCAGATCTCCTAGCCATGGTCAATGCCGGCTCACAATTCGAAAAGGATCTCAAGGAAAAACTGGCTACAGTATAGCCGTACAGATACATCTGTCAACTACATCCATCAGGGTCAACGATCGAAACAAACGGCTTAGGCCCGCATGAGCAACAACTCCTCCATGAAGCAGCCTTCCGTACACTTCGACAAGTTGGATATGCCTCTGAGTAAGATGCTGGAAGGGTTGATCAAAGAAGGCCTCCTCAAGCCCGTTGAAAACTACAAACCCAGGAATCCCGTAGTCAACGCTGACAAAAGCAAATACTGCGCCTTCCACCAATATCACGGGCACACAACTGACAGCTGCCTGGGGTTACAGTATGAGATCCAGAACATGATAGAGGAGGTAAAGTTGGAGCGTCCCCGTGGACCTAATACAGTCAGAAACCCTTTTCCGAACAACAACAGCATAAACTCCATCGAGTGGGTACCAAAGAAGATTGCCGCCGAGCCAGTCTCTCCGCCTCTTCCAGCCAGGTCTTCATCAGACGTTCACATCAGTTACGATGTTTGTGACTACTCCGAATGCCTTGAGTACGAGTTCCAAGACCTGATCAGGGGCAGTTTGGATCAAAAGTTCATTTATTGTTTTGGATATGTTCCAAGTATCACTAATAGGTGGAACTTTGTTGTGATAAATATGGTGTCATTTGTGCAAAACAATGGAACCAAGGTCACAACGATGATCCAAACACATACTTAGACCTTTTTTCAAGAATTCATTAGAATGAGAAGACGTTAAGATATGCAAAGTATCAACCGATGATGACATTAGGGATTCACTTACAAAGACCCTCGCACAGGCAGAAGCATGATGGTCATGTTAGGTCCATGAGTATTCGATACATAAATGGAGCCTAGTGCAAGTGGGAGATTGTTGGTGTAATGCCCTAGGCTTTAGTTATGTTTAACTTAAACCGTTATGTATCATCTTTATCCTTGACTATAGAGAAAGTTTATTATTTGATTATTATATATTTTGCATATTTATTGTAATAATCTCCGTCCCTAATTATTAAGTGAATAATTAGTATAAATGTTAATGGATAATCATATGATGATTATATGCATAGAGATGCACATTAAATTTATGGGTACTTGTTAGTGAATAAGTGACTGAACTTGACTCGTATAAGATTTATGTCATGGTCAAATGTCATAATTAAATCTCATATGGTCACTTCATTTAGTCCCTAGACCTGAGATTATCATGACCTTACATATGATGAAAGTTATGTTTGATTTTAGTCAAACGATATCTTAACACGATATTTATAAAGGCTATCTTTGGCATGATCGGATTCATGATGGGAAGGATGATAAGTCAAGATGGAATTTGTCCCTCGAAAGAGAGATGTTTTGCTTGGGCCCCTCGATGAGTGATAATGATGAAAGTGTATGGCCATACCCCAATGCGATTGAATTATCATTATACTCAATATCGAGAAAGTATTGAACAAATACAAGTTGACGTGGACCATGACTTATGTTCAATATAACATCGTGAGAGAAAGGGAGAAATGAAAGTGTACCATTGTAAACGTGAACTCTTACGTTATATTAATTGGGTAGACATAATGGCTTGCTAGAGTCTGCTTATGTTTTATGAGGGTCGATATGATCGGGCTCATTGCCAACATAATATAATCCTATTGGGTTACACACAATTGGAATGAATTAGTTAAACCAAAGGAAGAAATGATTGAGAGTTCCTGATATGGCTTAAGCAGCCGCGCGACAGAACTAGCCATCTGGCAAGTGTCGCCGCGCGACAGATAAAGCCACAGAGACGGTTTACAGCTTGTTTCCTAATACGATTAGGGCACAAACTCTAATACTAATGTAGTATAAATATGAGTCTGTGAACAGCTGAAACCTAGCCGAATTTTCTAAAGAAAAAGCACAACAAAGGTTTCTCAATATTCCTTCTAGGGTTTAAGGATCTAGCAATCCTCAAGAACTGTTCTTGGTTCATTCAAAGGTGTGGATACTACTATAGGGTCTTCGCTCGTACGATGATCAAGGCCTAGAGTTCTAATTGTTCAAGCAATCTGAAGATTCAAGTCTTGAAGATCGAAGTTTGTGATTCAAAATCACATTGATAAATCGTTAGATAGCTCAAGAACGGAAAGCAATTAAGGTTGGTATATTCTATTTCATAGGAATTCAATTTAATCGTATAGAACGGATCTTAGGGCTCTTGGGTTTTGTGCTATTTAGATGCTAATTCCGTTGCGCATGGACCCATAAAACCCAACAGTGGTATCAGAGCCCCGTTCGTATGGTTAAGTTTGAATTAACATGCTAGAATGTTTATATAAATTGTTTATATGTTCGTTGCATGTTTTTGTATGCGATAGTTTTTATTGTTTTTGAAACAATGTGCCAAAATTGTTTTCTGTTCATATTGAATTAAATCTGTTAAAAGCTGTTTATTTGATTTAATTGCTTTATGAGTGGAATTGATTGAAGTTTGGAAAAATTTGCAAGTCTGGCAACTCCTGTCACGCGACAGAGTTGGCTTCTGTCACGCGACAGAGTTGGCCATGGGCAGTCAGATTGACTCGTCTGGTCGCGTGACAGATTTGGCCTTCAGGAAGCTTCTGTCACGCGATAGATCTTGCCAATTCTGGGCAGAATCAGTTTGTTAAATTTTCCTGCTAATCTGTGAATATGTTTACAATCTGATATGTTTTTTTTAATCTGGTTGCTATAAATTTCTGGAAATTAAATTTATAGGGCTATGCTAGATTAATTCAAAGTTTATGCATGTGTGAGTACCCCGACCCGAACTCATGTTTTGGGTCCACTTTAATTGATTTTTGGGCTTACATAATTGCTAAAGAAGCAAAATAAGTCCAATTATCCCACAACCCATCCAACCCATTGGGCCTGCCAGCCATTTAGCCCAGTATGTAAAAAAGGTGTACGCTGTCGTCCGACATGGGAAGACACTAAAGCGGTTTAACTGCCCCTGTCGGACGACATAGGCCTTCCCATCAGCCTGCCTATAAATACAAGGCATGGCTGATCATTTTAGGGGACTTGAAGAGAGGATTGGGAGGATCAGTATAATAGAGGGAAAACTCTGCCAAAAAAGAGTCTCTCTCTCTCTCTCTCATACACACACACTCACCTCCTTCCTCACACACACACATAAACCAAGGCCAAGATCCAAAGAAACCCTCCTTGTTGG